>VZTN01013600.1:311874-324493 GCA_013400515.1 Erpornis zantholeuca | reverse complement strand
GGCGGGGGCCTGGAGCCAGCGGCCCCTCCGGGAGCGCGGGGGCTGCTGCGGGCTCGGCGCTCCAGCCGGGGCCTCCCGGGGCTCGTGTACCCCCTCGGGCGGCCCCGCTCCGTACCGAGGCAGCGCAGCTCCTTCCCCTTCATCGTACCGAGTGTCCCGCCGCGCCGGGGCTGAGCAGTGCCCGCGCAAGGGGAAGTCCCCGCTTGTGGGCACAACCGAGAAGCACAGGTGCTGCTCAGCTGCTGTTGCAGTGGATAAAATTAAACACTGCCTTTTTTTGTGTGTGTGTAAAAAGCCATTCTGAACGACCAATGGTTTTTTTCCCCGTGGTTTTCTATTCACCCAGTTCTTAATAAGTCACCTTAATGTGCTGCTCTTCAAAGCCATTTCCTTTGTGAGATAAGATAATTTGAATGAGTAATGTGTTCTTGCTACTTACCTGCTCCTGTTATATTTTACATTTAAGAAAAATCTATATCATGAGCAGAGTTATTCTCAAATTCTGTACCTCTGTGTGATGATGTGAGGCTTAAAGTAAATATTGTTGCTGCCCGAGGTTCTGCTTTTCAGAACGCAGCGAACAGTGGTGTTTGTAATGAAATTACCATAACAATTGTGGGGACAAACATAATTGTTTAGGCCATGCCTTCCCTTACGTGGTGTTTTCAGCAGCGAAAACTGCTGCGATGTGGTTTAGTTTCGGTAGGAGCCTCAGTTCTGCTGGTAGCAAACTATTCCCTCGCTGGTTGTGTTAATGTGTGTGTGTGGCTGAGTGCTGGCTGTGCTCAAGTGGCTGGAGGGGGTCACAGCTCCTGGTTCTGAACATTCAGTCCGGAGGTGCATTTACAAGACAGATGGAGAGAGACTTTTCCCAAGGGCCTGGAGTGACAGGAATGGCTTAAAACTGACAAAGGGCGGGGTTAGATGGTGTTGGGAAGGAATCCTTCCCTGGGAGGGTGGGCAGGCCCTGGCACAGGGTGCCCAGAGGAGCTGGGGCTGCCCCTGGATCCCTGGCAGTGCCCAAGGCCAGGTGAGACACTTGGCTTGGAGCAGCCTGGGACAGTGGAAGGTGTCCCTGCCCATGGCACAGGGTGGCACTGGATGGAGCTTAAGCTGCCTCCAACCCAAACCATTCTGGGGTTCCATGATTATGAAAGAGGGATTGCAACCATCTGGGTTTAATTATTCTCTTAAACCAACACAGCCCAGGGTTCTTAACTGTAAACTGCCCTCAGAGCAGTGCCAAATACTGCTCTCGATAATTGTTCATTGCAGGTGTTCTTTCAGCAAAGTTTTAATGTGATAAGAAATATTACCTTAAATTCTAGTCTGTGTCTCGTGATAAAATGAGCCTCAGAGGGGTTTCTCCTCAGCAGAAGTGTTGTATGTCTTGGTGTGCTCTGGAGGAACTGTGTGCATGATAAAAAATCATACATGATCATATATAATAGGTGTAATTTTTTACACCAGGCAAGATCCTGCTCCAACATAAAGCCTGCAGTAGCCTAACACACGATTTTCCACTCGTTCTGCACAGGGTAACATTTACAAGATTGTAATGTAAGCTGTGCTTGTAGCCTATATTTGCTGTGAATGTTTCTGTAGAATTAATTTTGAGACTATGAGAGTTTGCACTGGTCTCTGATAAATTATTCCGTGATTCTAATTAGTGTAATAACTTTCTGTTGCAGCTTTATACTTCGGGACATTAAAAAATCCCCCACAAAATAAAGCACAAAATGATGCTCAGCTGAGAATGCTGAATAATTTCTGCCTTGCAGAGAGTAGGGAGAAGAATAATTACTTCTTTTTGCTTGTATTGGAAAAGTCTGCATATTGTATGACTTTCTACTCTATTCTTTTCTTTTAGCTGTAGCTTGAATTAAAGTGGACTCAGTTCCTGAAGCCTCCTAATTAACTCCCTTAGCTTTTGAAGTGTAACAGGGCTCCTTTTTTCTACATTCTAATTATTCCATAGAATGTAGTTTTCAGGTATGTACAGAAAAGATTTGTAGCTTTAAGGTTTTGTGCCTCCTCAGGTTGTCCTTGGTCTTAAATTTCTGCAGCAGTCATTGTATTGTAGCATCTAAGACAATTTACTTTTTTTTTTTTTTAATTTATGAATGTTTCATATAGATTTGTTATCCTCTGAGGCTCTTGAGTAGGGCTGAATGTACTCCCAGTATCCCAGAGTTACAAAGTCCCACCCACAGATGAGGATTCCAGGAAGTAGTGCCAGGGATTGCTCTTGGTGATGTGGCAAAATGTTGCTGCTTAGGATCCTCTTTATTTGGCTTCTATCTTGACGTGAGCTGTAAAACTCAGTTAAGCTTAACTGGTAAGAAAAATAAAGCTCTGCAATTGGTAGCAGAAACATGGACTGAAAAATAATCCCCTTGGGTGATTTATTTATTTGAGTTCAGACTCTTGGCCCTTTGACTGTATAGTTTTGCTCTTGTATAAAACCCTTCTGTCACTGCTCAGCTCTTGGTGTTCAAGAGACAGAGAAACTCATTGAATGTTCCCAGCGTGGGCAGCATTTTGGGTTTGGTGCTCTGGCAGAGTCAGAAACCATCAGTGTGCAGAGTCCTGAGTTTAGTTCTTCACTAAGTAGTTACTCAGAATTCAAAATCCTCAGCAGCTGTTTAAAAAAAAATTAAAATATTTACTCTGGTTTTGTTCTTTGCCTTTGGAGACTGAGGTGGCAAGAGGGAGGTGCTGCAATTCATGTATCACTGCTTAGAGGTTGTACCTCAGCCTGTGCCTTAGCAAGGTGACAATGTCCAACTGGGCTCTTCCTGAATTTCTTCACGGACTCCTTTATTTCCTTCCCCAAAATGGGCTGGATCCTGTCTTGCCTTTGTAAAATTCCCTGTTCTTTGCTTTCTTGGACAAGGAATTTTCATTCATTTTGGCATAAATGTCCTCTCTTTAAGAATACTTCATTCAGAATGATTTGATTCAAACAGGACAAGACAAAAGAATACTTTATGTAAATGATGGTTCAGAGAATGTGCTTGAAACTTCCTGGAGCTTAGATTTTGGATTTCAATGTTCCCTTGTCCCATGCTTTGTTTCCACAGCCACCATGTCAGAAGGGGACAGCATTGGGGAGTCTGTGCATGGAAAGCCTTCCGTGGTCTATAGATTTTTCTCAAGACTTGGACAGGTTGGTTTTGTGAAGGATTTTTCTCACTCCTTTAGAAGCAGATCTCACTGCAGCTTTTTGAACTCACTGCTTGTTTGATGAGTTGGTGAAATCTATACAAAAGATTTCTTTTGAAGCCTTTTAAAATAGATAAATATCTGTAATAAATGGATTACTGGATATTTAATGGGCATATATGTGACATTGAACAGTGGAAATAGATGTTGTTACTGACAAAAATTAGGAGTGAGTACAGATTTCATTTCAAATTCATTATAAGGAAAACAGCTTGCATAAAATACAGAAAACTTACATTGCTTTACAATGCTCCAAGCATTAGAGGTTTTTTTGCCTTTGTAAAATATAGAAGCTTGTAAGTATAGTTCTGTGTAATTTATTTGTAATAAAGAATACAAATGTTTCATGTTATTCTGTTTCCCAAATACTCCTCCCAAGTGCTTCCTTTTGCCCATACTACCTTCAAAAAAGTTCTATCAGTTGTGCATTGAGTATTTTACAGCTTGCACTTTGTGTTTCCTCCCAGATCTACCAGTCCTGGTTAGACAAATCCACCCCCTACACCGCAGTGCGATGGATTGTAACGTTGGGGCTGAGCTTTATCTACATGATTAGAGTTTATTTACTGCAGGTAAGAGAGCTGCATTTGGTGCTGAAGTAGTTCCAGATATTACTGCTGGCCTAATTTTCATTTTAAGAGTATTTTTGAAGTGTGCTGTTACTTTAGAATCACATGTGGCATTGTTCAGCACGTGGCAGAAGGTAAATTGTGTAGTCTGAAGAGAGAACACATCCTGTGGGTGTGGAATTTGCTGCTGCAGAGAGAAAAATATGTGAATACTTGAGGATATTCATCTGATTTTGTGAATTTGAAATCACAAAACAGATCTTTGAAAACTGTTGAAATTAAGTTTTTTCCTTTTTTATTAAAGCTGTGTAACAACATGCTCAGAGCCAGGGGTTCCTTTCTGTCATGCAAACCATAAAGAATGGCTGTGTCAGTGTTTCTGTCCCTGCAGGCTGGGGGCAGACCATTTCCCCACTCATGAGATGTTTCTGCTCCATACCTGTCTGCAGTTCAGTTAAGAACTTGGCAACTGTTATTCCCCAAACCTGAAAATTACAGAATGTGAAACCTTTACAGGTCATAGTAGCAGGAACATTTTAGAGACTGAATGCTGCAAAGATGATTAAAAAAGGGATGGTTTTATACTCTTTGTTACTTTTGAAGTCCACATCTTGAATGTAGAGAACCTAGATGCCAGACCAAGGTTTCAGGTTCAATCTGTCACTGCATGAGGGATTTGCTGTCCTGTCATGTTGTAAGACTTGTTTTGATCAGTGAGAATTCTTGATATTTTTACAAGCCCAGAAACATTTCAGTCAGTGTGAGGACATAGAAAAACTTCTCAAAGAAGCAATACACCCAGATTGTTTAATCTTGTTAAAAAAATGGGTGTCAGTGCATTTCAGGAGGATTTTACCCTTGTCTCTTGCTCCCTGGGCAGGGTTGGTACATTGTGACATATGCCTTGGGAATCTACCACCTCAACCTCTTCATAGCTTTCCTGTCGCCAAAGGTAGACCCCTCTCTAATGGAAGATTCAGGTATGAGGAAAAGTTCCTTTTTACCATCATTTTAAACTTGGTCAAACTTCCTCCTTTTGTCTGATACAGTAGTGTAAAGATAATGCAATTTTAGCATTACATTGTACTTTGGAGACCTGAAAAAAAATCTATACAACTTGACATCAGAAGTTGCTATAAAATCTGTCCTTTTTGCATGGGACTTGAATGTGTTCTGTATTGTACTAGTTTTCTGTGTTTTGAAAGGAGGTTTATGTGACTTAAGTTCTCCCCATAGTGACTCAAGGGACCTGGCATTCCTATTCCCTATTTTCTTTAAAAGAATCTGTGTTAAGTTCCTTTTAAGGAATCTCTGTGAGCTTATATTAAACCAGCAACTCCAACTGGGATCTGTGTGTGACAATGGAAATTGGGTGTGGTTTTGTTTTGTGATTTTTCTTTTTCTTAAAATAGAAAGTAAAAATAATCTGGAGTCTGAATAGTGTAAAAAAACTACTGTGAGGAGGTTTGTGGTTTGGTTTCTTTTCTGTTATTTTTAGATGATGGTCCTTCCTTACCTACAAGGCAAAATGAAGAATTTCGGCCTTTCATTAGAAGGCTCCCAGAATTCAAATTCTGGTGAGTGGATCCATCTGCCTGTGTTCTATTTTTGAAAAATGTAAATATCTGCATGACATTAGTGGTAGCTGGGCTTGAAGAATTAATTGTTACTATTGTTTTTCAGGCACTCTGCCACTAAAGGAATCCTGGTTGCTATGGCTTGTACATTCTTTGAGGCTTTCAACGTTCCTGTGTTTTGGCCAATCCTTGTGATGTACTTCATTATGCTATTTTGTATCACTATGAAGAGGCAAATCAAGGTGAGATCTTGGCAAGAACAGAGAGCAGCATGTGTGATGTCAGGACTTAAAGCATTATTCCAAACTGGCCATTCAGTGGAGCCCTTCAGGGGTTAAATGTGCTGCACACATTTATTTTACTGGAGGAGCTTCAGTAACTAACACTTGAACATTAGTTGTTCAAGTGGGGCATGTTTACAGTGTTGAGCAGATTTTACAAAACTTAATTCTTGCTTTGAAAAGGTTTTGACTTTAGGTTTTGACAATATCAGGGCTTTATGCATGTCCTCACCCACTTCCTGTGGCTATTTTGGATGCAGAGGTGTTGAACCATCTCTGCTGGGGGGAAAAGAGAAGTTCTCACAAGGTGGTGTGAGAAAGTAGATGGGGAAAAGGGAAGCAACACAGACAAGTGATTCAGACCATTTTAACAAATTAATTATGGTTTGTTGATCTTTTTCAAAAATAACTCATTTTTTCCCAGACAATCTGAATTTTGTCTGTGTTTCAAAGTGGTAAATTAAAGAATAAAGGGTAGTAAAGAATTAGTACCCCTGTGCTCTCTCCATTTTCCCGGGGTTCCCCAGTAAGTAACCTTCACTGTACTGAACAGTTTGTTGGGTAACCCAAAGTTGATATTTATAAAATTGCTCTCATACTCCTATTTAGATTTAAACTGCTGTAGGATTAGCTATTTCATTACCTTTCCTAAGAACTCTCTTTCTGGAGGACTGAGTAATTTATAATGTGTATATAAACCATTTTTTCTAAATATTTTCAAATATTTTCTAAATATTATGTTTCTTGGCCTCAACAACTGCTGTTTTCTCTTTGCAGCACATGATAAAGTACAGATATATACCCTTCACACATGGCAAGAGGAAATACAAAGGGAAAGAGGATGTGGGAAAGACCTTTGCTAGCTAGGAAGAAGCAATCAACCTGTTGACCAATTCTACTGCTCACTAAAGGAACGATTTTGAGCCATTGTAACAATGCCTTTTTTCTTCATAAAAGTGATTAACAGAGTGGTGACAAAGCAGTTGAATTTTCATTTTATGAGGATCTTGCTATTTTTATCTGAAATATCAGTTTCTCAAGGAAACTGGCATTCTAACCAAATTGCATTGAGTTTATTCTCTTTTGTAAGAAGTTGGAGAAACTTCGGATAATCCCATGGATTTGGGATAATGTATTTCTTTCAAGATCCGTTGCACTGGAGAGGTTAATGGCCTAGAGTTGGATATTCTTACATAGTTCTCCTGCTCAACATCACCCTGAAGTGCTGTGCACATCTGTGGAGGAAAGTGTAAGCTGGCACACGTGATGCTGTTTTCTGCTTCATGGCCGTGTGCTGTTTTCATAGAAAAATTCAGTAGACCTAAATTAGATGCAGAACTTAAACCAGTTTCCTAAATGCATGGTATTACTGAGTTATAACCAAACAAGTATAGATAGGAATAAGAAATTACTAAATTATGGGGTTTGCAGTAGGGCAAAAATACTCATTTAGCTTCTAAAGCAACTCGTTTGTGTTGGGTTTTAATGCCAGTTTCACTGTTCCATCTCCCAGCAGATGCTAAAATTGGGCTCTCTCTGATGACCCAGAACTTTGTTCAAACTCTTATCACAATTTCCTTCAAGGACCTGAAATTATAAAAATATATATTTTAATTGTTATTAGTTGGAGTTTCTTTCATACTTAATGGTTTCTTGAGTAATTGAAGCTGACTTCATGCAGCCCCACAGGATGTACCCAAACTGGCCAGAACAGACAGTGGTGGGGGTTTTAACAGAGATTTTCTTTTTTTATGGGGGGAAAAAAAATGAGAGATAAATGACCTGCATGTAAACTTTTTCATGTGATACAACTGCAGTTTTATTAAGTGACTTTTTAATTCCAAAATTTATTAAAAGACAGTGTTCCCCTTTACTTGTTCTCTATCTTTATATACATCTCTTAATCTAACAGAATTTATGACTCCTTTTCAGTAATGGTTGCCCTCAATTTACCTTCATGAAATGCCTTTTTCAGCTCTTCAGGGAGCATTCACTTGCAGAAGGTAGGAAAAGATTAGCTCTTGGAAGATTCTGAATGGAATTCAGCAGCTTTAGCAGACAACTAATTGGAAAATGTGTGTAGGCACCTTTTCCTCTGATCTTGTCAAATGAAGGCTTGGTGGAGCTCTGGAATTCAGTAATCCTGGGAAAACGACAGTTTTAGCTCACATTGACCTGTGGTTTTTGTTTGTTTGTGTTTGTTTTATTAGCAGTGTGGAAACCAGGAATGTAAGCACTTAAAATTAGGGAGACAGTGTCCAGAATGGGCATTATAAAAGTACAGGTCATGGATGCTCATGGTTTGTTGCCTCAAACTCTGAAAGCCTTGACTTGGAGAAGGTGTTTTTAGGCTTGCTCAAGTTTATGAATATAGATGAATGGGGGAGAAAAATGTGATATTAATACTACAATTACCAACTGGGATGACTCCTACTAAACAAGATTGTTAATGACATCCATTGCAAATCTGACATTTTTACCTAAACTTTATTTTGAGGTTTAGTTTAGCCAGGTTGAGATGAATGCCTTCCTTTTGGGAAGGTAGATGCCCTGCATCCAGTGGGCTCAAGTTTTCAAACATGGACAGGAGGTGCTGTTTGGCCAAGAGTGTAGTTCCAGCTGAATCTCAGCCTGCCATGGCCGGGTGACTCGGATGGCATTGTTAAACTTTGCTCTGCTGTATCACTTAAAAATGTTAAAAATTAATTCCCCTTGAAGAATGCCTGAAAAACTTGGCTTGACAGCTTCAAAGACACTTCCCAGTCACCAATTCCTTCCTGGTTTTTTGTGCAACAAAATGTTTTTCCTTGCTGTTTTCTCAGGAAGGAGCTGGGGCAGTGATCTCATTAAGTAGTCCTGTTCTGGTTTGTGATACAGATTATTTTTCTTCCACTGTTGCCTTGACAGTTTTAAATAGGTGAGGGATGCCTGAAAATGTTCTGATGTGAGAAGGGATGGTATCACTTCTGTACAGTGATGGGGAAGGGTTCATGTAGTTACCAGCAGCTATTTTTTATTCTACTTATAGATATAGTGAAAAGCTAAACTAATACCTATCTTAAAAGTGCTTTTAGTGTAGCACACGTGGCCCTGCCCCTGAGTCTACATTCAGTGCCATTTGTGAAAGATTTGTTGGAACTGTAACTCATGATGCACAGGCTGGAGCACCTGGGTTCTTCTCCCCACCTGTATTTGGAAAATAAAAAGAAATTGATCATCTGCATCTTGTATCATGCAAGAAAGAATGACAAGGTATGTTAACAATGAACAATCCTTTCTCCTGTGCTTCAGGGATATTGATAACACCCCTGGGCTTTGGAAAATACCACTTGTTACATTGCTGCAGCCTCAGTGTCTGGAATACTTGCTGCAGTCCCCACTGCTAATAGTGATGGAAAAACCTGCATTTGGAAGCTGAGTGTTAATAGATCAATGTGCACAATCTGCATTACTGAGGCTTTGCATTTGTTGCTTCTGTTGATCTAAGCAGATTTCATGGTTTGTCAAATCACAGAACTCTGCTTTATTGCCAACACAATGGCACATGGCATTTATAACCAGAACTTCACTGCACTTAACTCAGGCTTTGTGTTCAGCTTCTGTTCTTTGCCCCTGAAGTCCACAGCCTGGACATTATTATTGTGTTAAAGGACAAAGGGAGTCTTAAGATTAAATCAAGAAATTTTATTAATACCTTATGGATGTTATGGAAGGGTGGAGGACTCATTATCTACACTTGTATTTTGAAAATGAGAATTTAAGTTTTCCATGTCCAAAATGAAGAACACTATTAAACTTGTGTTAAATATGTTTTAGAAACCCATCTTTAATATGGTCAAGGACTACAGCAGAAGAGACAGAAGGGCAGAAACAGAAATAGCTTTATTGTGTCATACAGGAATGTAGTGCCACCTTGCATAGGCAGGTTCCAGTTTAGTAAAGCCTTTTCTTGGACCAAGCTGTAGGACAAGTAGGGGAGCATGAGCTGAGGCCCTTGTCAGGAGACAGAGGAGGTTTTTCTTTTACATTTGGTAGTGCCGTAGGTAGATCAGTTTCTGAGGATGAAACTTCTCTCTGCACAGTGGACATTCTGCCTACAGAAAGAAAAGGGAGTAGATGGACATACTGAATAGTGCTCTTTAAAAGTTTAAAAAAATCTGACTAGAACTGCTTAGCTACTTTTAGAAAAGAATTTTTTAGTCCCAGCTGTGTTACAAGCTCACCTGAGCTGGCCCAGTTTAAAGTGCTCACCCTACTGACCTCACCAATGTAATGTCAGTCACTGTATTTCAACACCTCCATGGGTGCTGGTCAGCTCTGGGTGCCTCAGTGGGACACGGGGCATTAGCAGCCAGGCTGATGGGCCCTTTGCAGAGTGCATGTGCTGTGTACTCACCCTGGTGTTGCACCAGGCAGTGATGCACTCCCAGCAGAAGAGGTGCCCGCAGGGGGTGGCTGTGCTGTGCCTCCGCTCCTCCAAGCACAGCGTGCAGCGCGACTGGCGCCCGGGAGCTGGCTCCTTGCTCGTGCTTCTAATTAACACAGGCACAGTTGGCTTAATTGCACTTACCCTGATTGTAAGAAATATTTGATAACACCAGCCTGAAATAAACCCCATGCTCAAGTATCGATCCTTTTCAAGAAAATCTCAAAAACAGCAAAGCATGAAATCCAAGAGATACACAAACCAGTGAGGAATTAGTTTTGCTAATTAATTAAATGTTACATCAGGTTGTAATGTAAATTGATGTGTCACTCCCGTGTTGGCCCTGTTCATGACAGTATGACACTCCCACCTCTTTCCTAGGAAGTAAGAACCACCTCTTACTTCTGGTGAGCGAGGTTGCGGTGCAGCCTCCACTCCTGCCTTGCTCTCTGCTTCTGTTTGAGGCTGTACATCTGAACTCCAATGGTCAGCAGCAGGTGGAAGAGGGAAATTATTCCAAGAAACTTGTAACTTGATCGGATACTCTGATCTTCTCCTTGCAGTCCTCCAAAATGCAGCTGCATAATTCACAGAAACAGAGATGTTTCGTTACTGTGGTTTTAGGAAACTGTTCCCCCTCTCCCCATCTGCAATAAACTTGATTTGGGATTCTCACTATGTCCAAAAAATTGACATTTTAGGACTTCTCAACCAGCTGTCTCTCAGGAGGTACAACCACCTTCAGTCAGGCTGGACTTAGCTGCTGTGTCTGCCCACAAAAATTGCAGCTTTATAATTGGTTTGGTTTCCTTATGCGTCCCTGAGCAAATAGTCAGACACCTCTTTCCCACACTGACATTGGGAATTGTTGAGGACTCTTGTGTCTACACAAATTTCTAGGCCAGTGACTGATGGGTTTTTCTAAGATACAAAATTAAGCTCTTTATATAGAAAAGTGCTATGTAAATGTGTCCTGGATATTGTTCAAAACAGTGTTTCCCATGGACATATCAAGTCACCTCTCACTTTTAGTGTATTTGTGGCAGACAGACTGAAGCTACACAGGGGTATTAACTTGTGACACTGCATTCATGTTTATTACCTGTAACCTCTTGACTGCAGGGACTCATTACCCCTCACATAATGCAAAATCTTGCCTCTCACCCCTCTGCTCTGCCTGTATCATCAACCACAGCAAATGCCTTATCCCTTTTACCCACATGGCACCCAAAATTCTGCGGTGGACACACCTTCGAACAAAACCACTTACATATGAGATCCCTGTGATCCTTTTAGACAGGTGATAGAACGTGCCCTGGATGTAGAACACTGCCAGGTGGAGCCGGTGCAGCAGAGGGATGGATTGTTTAAGGACATACACAACTTGGGAGGCTGTTTTCTTCTGCTGCTCCGTGAGCTCCCCGACCCGCTTCCGAATCCAGCTGCGAATTAAGGTCCTGCTGAGAAAGCCAAGTGCTGGGGGGTTCTCTGGAGTCCTGGATTCCTCAGCCTCCATCTGCAGCTCGTGTTCCAGGTGCAGCAGTGCCTTTTCCAGGCAGTAGGGTACCACAGTGTGCAGGGAAATGAAGAGGGCCCGTCGAAGGAGAGAAGGCACCTTCTTCTTGCTTGGGTCAACCTGAATGATGTTCACGTACTCTTCTCCCAGAGTCTGATAACCTAAACAATGTGTACAGAAGGTAACTGCAGGATCATTCTGGATGTCGTGGGCAGTGGAAACAGGCTGTTCAGGCCACAACTCAGCAGGCTTTGCAGTTTTGGAAATAGTAAATTTTTTAGCATTGCATTAAGATGACCATCATGGTGACATCCAGTATCTGCTGCAAGTTTTAGGCTTAAAGCAGGGATGCTTTTCATGATGTCATACCTTCCTACTTTTTTTAAAAAAAACCTGCTTTTAGAGGAACATCTGTCTGTGTCAATAAAGTGCATTTGAACCCAACTCCGACAATTTCGTGGTTTCATATTTACCATAAGGCATTTATCCAAACCAAACCACCCCCACGCTAAAGAGAACTGCTGTTGGGCAGTCTCCGGTGGTGATCACCAGCATAGCAGCCGCGGCACTGGCCCCTCAGCTTTCAGATGTTGGGAGATATGATAGACAATGATAAAGTCAGAGAATGTTTCTGGGGAATGTTCACCTGACAGCGTGGTCAGCACGAAATAGGCCACATCGGAGAGCAGCTCCACTTCCCTCCTCCACTCCAGCCACGGCCGGGCACCTGCGGGACGGGGGCGCGGCTGTCACTCAACACCAAATCCATGCTGATCCGAGCCCTTCCGGGGAGTTCTTCCCGGACACGCCACCAGCCCCCTCGCCCCCTCCGACTCCCATCCAGAGCCGCGGCCGCGGGGCAGGGGGGCCCGCTGCGCCGGCGGATCCCGGAACACCCGGGAGGGTTCAGGGTGAATGCAACCCCACGCAGGCATTACCCGCCAGCCCTCGGAGCGCGGTGCCGGCCCCGCTGCGCAGCCCGGCCCGGTACAGCTCGTCCTTCTGCCCGCAGCGCACCAGCCGCG
>VZTN01013600.1:202174-310969 GCA_013400515.1 Erpornis zantholeuca | reverse complement strand
TCGCATTTACTTTCCTTGTTGAACTATTTGTGCTTCAGCTGCTCTTCTATCATGTCAGTGGTGGCTTGTGCTGCTGTGCCCAGAAACTTGCTCGTGTGCCATTTGGATGTTTTGCATTTGGAAGTTGTTGTTGGATAGTGTTGGATAGTGGAGGGGTGTGAGGGGTGTGAGGGGGATGTGAGTGGGATGTGAGGGGTGTGAAAAGGGGCGGGAAGGGGCGTGGAAAGGGGAGGGAAAAGGAGCGGGAAGAGGCACCAGGATCACAACTGAGGAGGTTAAGTACAGTAAAAGTGTGAGGTCTTGGATGTTTCGGAGCACAGTTCACGAGGAACGCAGCAAATCACACCTCCCCAGGCAAGATGCCGCACTCCACAATCGTGTACAAATGCTTCAGCCCTTCCGCAGCTCAGGGATCATTTAGAAGGAAGGTGTATTCGGTGTCCTGTCATTGCTTCTTCAGCATCTGTGGAAGCCTCGTTGCATCCCTGCAAAGATGAGCTGTTTACACGAGGAAAGTGAACAAGCTACCCTTTGTTTCTGGCGAGCTGTACATGAGGCAAACAACAAACACCAAAGCTACAAACACATCACCGTGTCAGCGCATCCATCTCCAGAATCCTGGGGATAAAGGCTGTAGGCTGCGAGGGGGTGACAGAACTGGTTCTTCAGAGTCCCCACATCAGTCCCTCAGTGCCTGCCGGGGGTTCCTTCATGGCCGAGGTGCTGGGAACAGGGGGGATTTGGATTCTTATCAGAAGTCCTGATAAATTATTTAAGGAATTGACTGGACTCCTGCCTGGTGGCTCTTGTCATAAAGTTCACTGGCCTCTCGATGGAGAGTCCTGCTACCTGTGTCTGATGTTTAAAAACAATGCTAATATTTTTAGAAATTCTTTATTTTTAATTAAAAAATGATTTTAAAATAATGATAATATTTTAACAAAGGTAGCAGCATCCTGTAAATGTTTACAACCTATACATGTTTGTGTGTGTGTGTGTGTATATATATTTACACTCTGAGCTCTGGTACATTCATTTTTGCCAAAACACTTTCCTTTTTATTCTAGCACATTTTAACGTCACATTGTTTTAAATTCAGTTTTGCAACACGCTAAAGTAAAAGGGCAGTTAAACAGTTCCACATTCAATTAATTTATTATTAAAACTTCTTTCACTGGAATTTAAGTAGGTGTTTCCCTGAAGAATTTACAGACTGATACGGCAAGAACTCACTGGAAAGTGCTGGGAGAGCAGGAACTTGGTGGATTTTTGTCTTTCTTGTTACTGAGAAGCAATGAAAGGCTCCCTGTGGTCAAACATGACCACAAATAAACTGGATATTTGTAGTTCTTTCAGTAGCCTATTGGTGCACGGATTGTGGCATCAAAGTTCTAATTTACCAGCATCAGAAGTTGTACGTGGTAAGTAAAGCTGTGATGAATCTTACAGATAAGCAAACATTCTTAATCCCTCCCTCCCTGCTCCAGGCTCTGCTCAATTTTCATTTGCTAGGGTGTATCGCATCGATGGAATTGCGGATTGTTCCCTCCGTAGCTGTAAAATCAACGGAATTAGATAAAAAAACCATTGGAACATTTAATGTCGTTCAACAGTAGAGGGCGAACCTGCACAAGGAAATGTCCCACGGGACGTGGGGTCTGGAATGGGACATTCTCACACTTAAATCATGGGCATCTGCTATAACATGGGAAACTCGAAGCTGCCACCCTAAATTGGAGCATTTAAAAAATATTTAAAAATTTAAAATTTATTGACCAATCCTTGGATCATTTTGTTCAGAATTCCAATCCAACCTCTCGTGTTTTGGTTTTTGTCTAAAGGCAGAGCTGTGATCTCTCATGTCTGACAGCTCAGTTGTTAAGAAAAACACCACACATATTTGTTGCCATTTTATTGAGGTGATATTTTATTGAGGTAA
This sequence comes from Erpornis zantholeuca, assembly GCA_013400515.1. Classification (NCBI taxonomy): domain Eukaryota; kingdom Metazoa; phylum Chordata; class Aves; order Passeriformes; family Timaliidae; genus Erpornis; species Erpornis zantholeuca. The sequence continues at coordinate 309,030 of VZTN01013600.1, read as the reverse complement.
ATAAGATTTTCTTATTTTATGGGTCAAGGTACCAAAGAAGAGCTCGAGAGTTTTTTTTGCAAAGCTTAAATCCTGACTAATGACCTCTTAATTATTAGATTGTAAACCATTTATAAAACTGAAGGTCGGACTCTGCCAACAAATGTTAAAACATTCGAAGCGTGTAAGTTCTGTGTATGTGCCCATTTTGACTTATTGTATGGATTTTATTATATTCTAAAAGTAGTTTCGTGATATTTTGAAGGGTGGGGGTTCTATCAGTGTGTTTTGAACTGAGGAGGTGCAGCATGCCAGAAACCTTTCCGTTTTGTGTAGAAAACTTACTTTCATACGCTTTCATATGTATATTCATACATCGATATAAACAGACATGCATATCATGTTAGTTGTTACACTATGATCTGCCAGAAAAAGCTGTTTCTTCTACTTTGTATTCTGATTGATACTGGTGGCTTCAGAAAACCGCCATTATCTCTTAAAACGTAGCCTCTGTGTTTTGATTAAGCTTTTGCAAGTCAGGTTTCCTGATTTCCATGCCATGCTTGTCTTCTTTTCCTTCTAACAGACCTGACCAGGGAGCGTGCTGCTTCACCGACACTACCACAAGGAAGTCCAAAATGTAAAAAAACCTCGGTGCTCAGCAATGATTAACTTTTCCTCCCACAGGCTACTTGTCTGTGCATCGTAAAATCTGATTTTACCACTGCAGACCTGTTAGGAGACAAGAGGTTCGGAGCGCAGCTTTCAAACAGGGCACCGGGCAGATGTTTCAGTTTCCAACCTGAAGAACAGGTTCTGCGGATGCCAAAGGAACGAAACGTCTGTTCGGGATTGTTACCACCCTCCGATTCCTTTTGCCTCCTCCCACTTTGAACTTGTTACCCTGGAGCTGAACTGTTTGAGCACGGGCTGTAAAGCTGCTTTGTGATCAGAGAGCTCAGAGCCCCCATCATATGTAAAAGCGGGGCGGGATTTCGCTTGCGACTCCGCAGGTCCCTCCCTCCTCCCGGGTTTGTCCCGGGTATGAAGGTTGGACGCTCGGCGCGCAGAAGCCGGGACAGCCTGTCTGCACTGCCCGGCCGGGAGAGACAAAGGTGTGTGCGGCGCTTGCTTTGGGCTTGCTGTGCTACTTTCTCTTGCAGCAGTCGTTTTGGTGTACTTTTAACACTTTTGCTCACTCCTGGGCGTTAGAAAGTTTGCAATGTGTTATCCCAGGAGTGTACACTGCCTTTTCGCTGTAACAGAATTTGCTACTACTTTTGCTCTTGTCTTTCTTGAGGAAGAAGGAGAATGGAAAGAGCATCATGTCTAATGCTTGTTTTATTTTATCATGCTTTCTCTTGTTCATGGAAATGATCTGGAGCCTTGGAATTCTGTTAGTCCTAAATTTTTAGATTGTCTGAGCTTGTAGGGATGAAGCAAACCACATTTGTGATTCAAGTTTAGACTTTTCTAACTGGACAACTGCTTTTTCAGCATGAAAGACAACTGCATTCATTCTGAACTGATAACCTGAGCCTTGAGCTTTCCCAGGTGTACTGAGCCAACATGAAAACTGACTTGGATAAGAGAGGTTGGATGTAAAATAAACTTCAGGTATTTAAATAAAATACCAGTTTAGCAATAGAATGTGGCTGATTCTGTGACTGAACAGCCAAGTCTTAATTTGGGAGGAAAGACATGCACAACACTTGAAAAAGGTATGCATGTTTTTATTTTTAAAAGTTGTTTAATTTAAAAAAAAATTTTGCATGTTCTTTTGGGCTATGGAGAAGGAATTTTCAGTTCTTTCCTGGCATAAAAATGTGGGTAATGATTGCAGAGATGGGCCAAATAATAAGGGTGGCTGGATTGCTAGGGCTGTGTATGCTCCAAATGCCTCAGGCTTCAGGGTTCAGATGTAGGTCTTAAATATACCCTGAATCCTCAGGGTGATAATTTCTACAATCATGTTCTGTTTCATGGTAGAGATAGGTTAAATAAAACAGGAGTAAGAGTCACTGCTGACTGCGGTTGGTCTGAGATAGGAAATTGATGCCATGTTCGGAATGGAGCTCAAAGTTAGCTTATTGTTCAAAAGAATGTGGTGAAAGTTTTGTCTTTTGAGAGAGCTTTTTTTGTCCTTACTGAGGGGGTAAAAACTGTTCTGGGGAGAATTCTTTATTGCCCAGTGAGATTAGCTATGAGAAACTGTTCAGTGCCGCTGAAGGACGGGGTGTGAGGGAAGGGCGGTGAGTGCCGAGGACACGGTGAGTTATCTAAATGTGGGCAAGGCTGAGTGGTGTCAGAGTTCCAGTGTCCTGCTGGCCTCAGGACTGGCTCTGGGGGACACGGAGAAATGTTAACTTGGCTCTGAGCTCCTCAGCAGGAGCACTGCTTGTTACAGGCTGCCTGCTTCGGGCACAGAGGGTTTATCACAGAGAATAGAGGCCATGAGCAGATAGAGATATTTGTCATGGCACAGCAGTTAACAGTGGCCTTTTTTATTCAATAAGCAATATTTTACCAGAACTGCTTCTGTCATGCCCAGTTTTATAATATAAACCTGTGTAACTGAATCTTAAAACACTCAGGGCTCGCTAACTCTTTTATTTAATGACTCTGTTGGCAAGATGAACTCCTATAATGCAGTGTATTTTGATCATTCTCAGCCAAAAAACCAAGTTTATTCTGGCTTTGCTAAAAAGGATAATGTTCCAGTTTATAGCCAAGCTCCTTCTTTCCTTATCTGAAAAGGATTTATTTTCATTCATCATTTCTGTAATTTAATTGCATTAAAAGCTACTCCATACTTACCCCAACGTGGCTGAGAGCATCTTAGTGAGTGGTCCTGCTGAAACAACACAGCAATAAAATATCTGGTGTGCAAGGTTCTTCTGTGTACTCATAGTTTCAAAACAACACAGTCTCACTTTGGTTTTGAAATAAATGTTACAGAGCCTTCAGTTCCTAAATATTGCTCAAAGGGGCAACATACTTGTGAATATCACTGGAATTTATTCTTGTTAATTTGTCCAGAGCTGAGAAAATGACTGTATAAATGAATTTGAGTGGGTTATAGGATGAGGCTGAAGAGATTTTTCAGCAAAGATTCTAAGGATTATCTGAATTTATTGCAACACAATTTTCATGCACCCAGATATCTCAATTCTTCATTAGTTATCTTTAAAATGACCCACTTCTTCACATGATAAGCTTAAATTGATCTGATATTACTACTGAAATAGATTCTCCAGTGTTATGCCTGAATCTTCTTCCACTTCCACTGTCTTGACCTCATTTGTGAGTTCACCTCTGCACCCATTGTTACCTCTGGCCTTGCTGGATGATGGCAAACCTTGTGTCCATGACCTGTGACAATTCCTGATGGCAGCTGTAGGTGCAGACCCTGCATCCAGGCTCAGCTGGCAGAGAAGGAAAGTCCTGCATGACATGAACCAAACCCTATTCCAAGGGGACAGCTATCCATAGCCACTGTGGATATACTCCTCAGTCCAGTTTTTGCTGCAAGTCACTGTGGAATTCTGGTCTCCACATTACTGCGTAGGGCACAGACTCTAAATCTGTAGGGAATTTCCAAATTTTTTATTCACTGTTTAATCTGCCTTCATTTTGTGGGGGTGGAGCTCTTCCCCTCAGCACCCGTAGGTGCACAGCAGAGTCATTGGATAGGTACCTGCACAATGCAGGCTGTGACAAACCTTTACACATGCTGAGACAAAGTTCTGAGCTTCCTTCCTGCTCTTTTTCTGTACTTTGCTCTCTGGCAGACTGCACGTGAGGCTACTCAGTCCTGAGAGAAATTTGGGGTGCAGACATGAAGACAAGCATGACCTGAGTGAGGATTTCAGGTCCATTTGCATCACAAACACAGCATGAAACCTGAGAGACTGATTTTGGTATACTTGGCTCTGATCTGGCCCCACATTTTTTTATTGTTCATCACAGCCTCACTCGTTTCCATTTAATTAGGGAATGGCTCCTGTAGAATCTTCTGACATCTTAATAATTGTCAGGGAACTCTGGGTTGCCTCAGACGTGACAAGGGAAATAAGGTGGGGAGGTGAAGGAGCTTTCCTTGTTAACATTCCTGGGAGACACTGAAAGTGCTGCACAAGCTCTGTAGCTCCCCTTCCCTGAGGTGTTGTTTGCCAAGGGCCGTTATGTAGAAACTTGAAACTTGCAATAGCACTTTTTGTGTTCAGTCTGGTGTTCAGAGGATGTCTCCTCTCAGGTCTCCTTGCAGGATTATTTACTGTAAGATAACTTAAAAGCAGCTAGTCCCTGCCTCTTCTCCTCTTCAACATAACCCCCCTCCCCTACACACCTCCGTAGCTTGTTATTCCAGATTTCCTACTGCCCTTAGATGCTGGAATGGATTTTCTGGAAGTTTTCTTTGCCTCTAACTGAAAACATGTAATTTGTGCTTTATTAATTAAAAAAAAAAAAAGGGAATAAGGAATGGAGCCTGAGGAAACAATGGCAGCTGCAACTGAGGTGCCTGGAAGAAGTTATATAGCCTGCAGAGGAGAACCTCAAAAATACAACTTTGGGATGAGTTATGGCATTATAAATGGCATTATTTAGTGTGATTGCTGCAAGGACTATGTGAAATATTTTCTATTTAAACAACTTAACAGGTTTTTGTCTCCTACACTGTAAAATGACCTATCCCACTTCTTTCCTTCCTGTGAGTTTAGACTGAGTGAGATGAGGTTATTGAAGTAATGTTATTTATTGACTAACCAAGTACTAAAGTCCACGATAAGGTGGAGAGCGAAGCAGAACTGTACTTTGATATTTATTGGATCAGGCCCTAAAGACTTACTGCCTTACAGTTCCCATGTGTGCACGTCTCTGCCCTGTGTTTGACAAATTGAGGGTGGATTGAGTGGTTCCCAGACCCATTCCTGCTAATAGAGAAGGAAGAACATTCCTTGAATGAAACATCATTTAAGAGTTGGTTTGGATGTTTGGCAAAAAAAGAAATTTAAAATTGCAGCATTCTCTTGAAGTTGCCAAGCACCAGCGTGTTTTTCTTGTTTGCAATATTCCCTTAGTGTCTGTCTGCTTGGGCTCTTGTGTTTGGCCCTACCAGGCATCCTCAGGAGCAAGCTGATCCACTGGCTTGTGAAAGGGGATCACCAGCTGCCACCTTCTCTCTAACTCCCCCAGCATAAATTATTCCTTAATATCCAAGAGATTAATCAGTGCAGCAGTAAGCTGCTCTACAGAACTAAAGCATTTTTATTACAGACATTATTCTTAAAAGAAATTCCTGTGCATTTAGATGAAATTGAAGAAAAAATTAAAAAAAAATCAGACTTCTGTAGAGTGACCAAGACTGCCAGCATAACTGACAGCATTAGCATTATTAGAATTAGAGATCTCCTGATTACGAGTGGCATTGGAGCCCATAGTCTATCTCCTCCACAGTATGACTCACAAATTCCCAAGTGCAGCAGAACCTTTTCCAGCAGTCCTCACTTTCCGTCTGTCTCCTAACAAGGAGATCTTCCTCTCCTCATTTCTTCTCTGAGGCTTTTTGTTTTTTGTGGTCTGGAGTATGAAACTTTTATTTTCAAAGTTCTTTTGAGCCAAGCTATTGGATGAGATTTAGAGCTTTGCTTAATTAGTTCCCTTTGCTTCCTAATAGGAATTGCCAGTTCTCCCTTGCTAATACAAAATGCAAATGTTCTTCAGAAGAGGAGAGGCTGCTGTCTTTCCAGTGTCACTTCAGACAGGTCTGGGAACTGGCTGGTGGCAAGTAATGATGGTGAAACCAACACTGGCAATTCAGGATAAATAGGGAAGGGGATTACAAACAAGTCTATCCCTATAGATAGAAATTGTTACAAATTTCACATTTTGTTTCATAAAGTGAATGCTAAAGTCATATGACATGGTCCATACAAACCTGAAATAAATATTCGGATTTAATAATAAGTTTCCTTCCTTGCATAAGGAATATGCAGTTGCGTCATTCAACAAAAATGCAGGGCTCCTGCATGTGCAGCTCCAGCTCAGGCTGTAAGGGGCGGGTGAGGAAAAGCTGACAAATGTTAAGTGTTCCTTTTAAGTGCGATGACTCCGTTCCGGGTGAAGGTGAACACGCCAGGCTGCCAGCAAGGTATTCTGGTGTCCTCTTGACTGCCTTTTCTTCACTTTCTTCTTTTTACCCGAGTTGTTTGCCAGGGGACTCTATCGCAGGCCAGAGTGTTGTGTGTGTGCTCCGTCCCTTGGGAAGAAGAATGCGGGCTCACACCCTAAGGTGTGGGCTCAGCCCCTTGTTCCATGGGGCTGGAGCAGCCTCCTCTCCTCTGGAGCTGCTCCGGCTGTGCACTGACGTGCCTGGGCGTGCAGGTTATCTCCGTGCGATTGCCCGCTGAATGGAGCTGCATTCCTTACAATGAGCAGCGTGTCAGAGGGAACCACACTGCAGCTTAAAAGCGAATCCCAGCTCTCACATGTAAATGCTTTAAAGTATTATTTTTTCCTCCCATTTGATGGCACTTTGATCTTTTTATCCATTGATCTGCTTCCTGATCAAACTATTCAGGTTTAAGTGATAACTTAGTTTTTGTGTGTTTCATCCACGGTATCAGTGTATCTGTTCTGGAAGGATATCAGAGCTTGTCTGAGTTCTGTGGCTGCCACACAAAGCCTCCCTGAACAAAAGCAGGTCTTGTGGGGTTAAGCTTTAAATACTACAGTGATATAAAAATGGCTAGAGAATTGTAAATGGTGTATACAGCTTTTATTGTCTGTAAGTGATATGGATCCTGCCTCTAAGGTTTTAAGTCCTTTTTTCCAAGGGAATACAGAACCTCACACTATAATACTTAGGTAGGGCTCTTAGCCCCAGCAGACAGTTTAAATCTTGCTCATGTGGTCTGAACAGATGCAGTTGCTCTCTTTTGGCTGTTTGATGTCTTCTGTCAATGAGCAGTGCTGTTCTCAGAGCCACAGTGCTTCCTACTGTAACAAAGGTGAGGTATTTCCAGACAGTGCTGCTGACACTTTCCATCATACAACCTTCACAACAAATTTTCCAGGAAAGTCAGCTGAGCTCCTTTCATTTACTTTTATAGGAAGTCTGGCCCCTGAATGTTGTTCTGAGATACCAATCTGTATTTTTAGGGATTCATTGTGTACTTTTCCATTGACTGTGTAGGATTTATGGGGATTGGTTTGGGGAGAGGGGCTGGGCTGTCATTTTTTACCAACACCAGGCATGCTGAAGAGAGGGATGTGATGAAGAGAACTCTGAGGACCTGTAGGAAGCTGTAAAAGGTGGGATTGAGTGCAGGAAGAACATCTTTTGCATGGAAAGTGAAGGCATTCAGAGATAACTGCCTCAAAGTAGGTTCACTTTCAGATAATAACAAAGCATAAAGAACATGAATTTGACATAACTCAAGGCAATAAAGTATTTAACAAGCCACATCAACGTAAAGCTCATCTGCTTTCACTGGAATGATGCTGGTCTGGCACCAGCAGGAACACCCGTGCCCATTCAGTCTTCCTCACCCTCATGGATATGCTCTTTGGTGTATAATGAGTCACAGTGATTGAACTTTCTACAAAGGAAATAGCCTTTCAAAAAAACCCTGAAGCAAAGAGGTGAGAGAGTCTGCAAAGTAAATACCCACCAGTTGAGCTTTCTGCAAAGGAAATAGGCTGAACTTGTCTTGATGTTACAACAGTTTCATTTGTCCTATGAGCTGTGGCTTCCTGGATTAATCCTGGGCTTAAACATACACTGCACAGGTCCCAGAAATGGCACTTAGTGGCTAGTGGCTATAAAATTGTGGTCAGGAGTTGCCCAGATGATCAAAGCAGATGATAAGTGAGGCAGTGCCTGTCACCTGTAGAAGTGCCTGCCCAGCACATGCAATTGAGCAGCTCCAGAAATGCTGTTGAGTGCAGGCTTGTTTTTTCACAGGACAAGTTCATTTAAATCCTGACATGCCTTCCAACATCTACTTTGGGCTCCATTTTAAATAAAACAAGTCAGCTCTGTGTATGTAAGTGTATTTTTGGTATCAATTCAAGGATTAACCAAAGGAAAAAAACATCTATTTTGGGATGGACAAGATGAATACATGAAATGTATTAAATGAATACATGGAAATGTATGATGTGCTTTTATTCAGTTGAGAGCAGAATGTTTCCTCTGTATTCTTTTACCTAAGTATGTCAGGGAATGATGAAGGGATCAATTACAGGGACAGGTGACAGCATGTACAAGAATGAACATTTGGGGGGCACAGGACGTATCTTTGATAATCTATTACCTTCCTCCCTTCTCAATCCAGCCAAATTTATGAGATCTGCCCTAAGATTATAATTTTGGTTTTACTTACTCCATCTGTGCTCTGTAATAAAGATACTCTTTGCCAAATGAATGTTACTCCCTGGTATGCCCAAAACTATTTCACAGGCACAGGATGCCTTTGAGATATTTCCCATTTAAATGTGGTAACAAATGACTGAAATGATACTGATTTTTTACAGGATTAATATTGCCAAGCACTGCTGTCCCATAGATGAAGTTGCCATGCATTTGGCTCCACATAAGGGTGTTACTTCACTGACCAATGCTCCCTCTGAACAGAGGAATTTTTGACAGCACAGAGAATGGAGAAGGTGGGGCTTGGTGAAAAGATAATGGCAGGGAGGAAGTGACTTCCCAAAGAAGCTGAATGAGGGACTAAAGAAAAGGAGAGAGGTACAGCTTCAAACAGGCAGATGCTTTATAAGGGAATTCTCTTACTCATTTTTTGCTACAGATGTCTCAAACCCCCTCCTCTATTTCTAATCACTGTAATTAATAGTGAGCTTCGTTGCCCTCTCTCTTTAAAATAATGTCAAACTGGATCTGTGCTTTCACAACAAAACATGTTAGGGCAGTGTTTCAGAGCTCAACTTGTAATTACAAACTGAAGGAGACTCCCAGAGATTCAAACAGTTACCAGCACTAAGTAGGATCCCAGGTTTCTGTCTGGAGTGATTGCTGTTTTGGAGGGAGCCTTCTTTGACCTTCTTTCTCTGAGGAAGGTATCCACTGAAAGTTTTGGAAAGGTGAGTCTTCTGTATCCAGTGGGCAGAAGATGGGTAAGAAGAGGGAAAGGGAATGCCAGACAATGACAAAGAGATACAGTATGGAGACAGCTGACAACAGGTAAGAGGGGCAAAGAGCTTTAAGGGTTAGAGATGGAAGTGAAGGAGGAAGCCAGCATCAGACAGAGTCCTTTGGGAATGTACCTGATACATTCACTGGTTATGCAGAATGACTGAGTTAAGTGTGTGTGTGTTTATGTGTGTCTGTATATAATTAACCCCAGCATGAGTACTTTGGCTTCTGGAGAAGCTGCTGATAGCAAAATGGAGCTTTGTCTGTTTGTAGAAAATCCTGAGGTGAGAGAAGGAAGAGTTGGTGCCTTCTGTCTGCTGAGGTCAGTCCATTGTACATCACCTAAGAATGTTCCTGTAGTAAATATCTCACAATAAACACTTAAAGTAACTTCCATGGTTTAACAAAAAATTGTCTTCTCCAGGGTAGCCACATGCAAGAAACACTGGGAAGATACACGGAATGTTTATGACTCCTGTGCTCCTGGGAAGGCTCCTCGCATCCGTCCTGCCAAGACTGAGCTCCCTGGTTCTTTCTCCACACTGATACTACGAATTCTGTTGTTCAATGAGTGGAATATGTGTCAGAAGAATTAAACCAGGACAGTCTCCTGAATGTGGAATTCCAGAGAAGGCACTCACTGGCACTTCCAAACCAAGCAAACTAGCAACATCCTGAAATTGTTGCTTTTTCTCGGATATCTTCATTGCTTGACTGACACTTTCAGCAGATATCTGCCCTGAAGTGCTTTGTTTGACTTGGAGCAAGCACTGTTGCTAGTTTACTCTGAAAGCTTGAGATGGCTCTGACTTCTCCAAAATCTGTAGCAGGGGACTTGCCACAACGAGAGGAATCCATTCTCCATGAGGGAAACTGCTGCCATTTCCTCTCTGCAAACATCCTCCCAGTAGGTGAGTGGCAGGGTACCATCCTTTCATCTCATGGTTTGCTATTGAAAATGCACTCTTTTCTTCTTCTCCAAATTTACTTTTATTGTATTGAGATTTCATATGGGACTCTGTTTTTTTCTTAAATTTGAAGGAACTGTGCCTGTGTATTCCTCAGTCCCTTTTTTCTGTGTAGTTGGTATCGTGATTAGAGTTTGGGTAAAGTGTATTAAAAAATCCCCAAAACAACCATTGCCCTGTACACTGAGGATAACTTTGATTCATTCTTTCTTCTGTCCTTGCTTGTACAGTCTGTGAGCTTTCAGTCATGTGAAGGAACCTTCATGTGCAGAATTTGTAAAACTTGTAAAAAATGTAAATTAGGATCCTGGGATGAGACTGTCAAGTGATTGCAACTTTTTTCCTTGATTCTTTCCAGTGCTTCTGGAAAATCTTTCTTGAAGTTGATGAGACTGGGATTTATAGTGCCTCAGGTTGTGGCTCTGTGCCATGGAGTTGTCTGAACTGAGCTGGGAGATGCAGAGCTCAAAGAATAACTATTGTTGGCTGTTGCTCTTTTTTCAGTGTTGACAGCTCACGCAGGGGAAAATGAGCTCTTCTCTTAGGAAGCTCTGGAGATTACAGATGTGATTGTGCACATCAAGTGTAGACTGGAGATTGGGTAGGAGGGAGGGAATTGTGTAACCGATGTCTGTGGCAGATGAATTTGTGCTATGGGAGACATCTGAGGGAGGAGGGGCTGGGGTTTTTTTTTTGCATTTAAAATAAATATAAAAAAAGATTATTTAGCTTAATATTTAAATCAAAACTTCTTTTATTCAACACAGGGCTCATTTGCTTGAAATACATTTAATTTACTGCCTACAGTCATGAAGTAGACAGTACTAAAAGTTTTGGTTAGGTTTTCATAGGACCTAATTTTGTAATTTTGGTTAAATATCCAGCAATTGTGAGATCAATTTTGCCTTCTGTTGCCTTACAATTTGTGCTGATAAGTATATTTTTTACTACCTGAATACATTTATACTGTAGGATTATTAAAAATAGCCTGTCAATGTAATAATTAATCCATGACTGATTGTTGTTATCCTAGTTCTTATCGTTCTTACACATTTACTGATGTTACTTTTCCTAGTAGAGCCATCAAGGCATTATCATTGTCTAAATGTGCTTCTTTCCTTATATTGATTTGCAAGGAGTTTGAAAAAGTAAAGTGCAGAAATTTAGATGTGAAATGAGTGTATTGCATCATCTGTGTGTTCTGGCACTACAGAAGTAAGATGATCTATCCCAGTTATTGCTATATCACACAAACTGACTGTTAGGGAACCGGTTTTTTATTTGTAGGGTGATGACTCCTGAAAGTGCATTACATATTTGTGTATGTGAAGCTCTGTCAGTGTGCAGACGTAGGACAAAGTGCAAAGAAAAGGCAGAAATAGCTGGAGGGGGAGAAAGTCTGCATTTTGCCTGGGCAGCACTTCCAGCATTCCAATGCAAGTGGGTCTGGACCTAAACAAAAGCTGGTCTGGGCTCAGGAATCCCTTTGCAGACTGCTTCAGAACACCCACTTGAGCCTGGCCTTGACTCCCTCATTAACTATTTCCATGGCTCTGTTGAAGTGCAGTGGCAGCTCTGATCTGATTTTGCCTCTGCACTGTCGTGGTCACTGAGCCACCTGGGCAGATGTGAGTGTGACACTGCTGAGCTGCTGCCTGGAGCAGCCTGTGCCTTCAGAAAGAGCATTTCAGCTTTGTCAGGCCCAAGCTGTCAAATGCAGCACTTCCCTTTTCATCTTTGGGTGAGTTTATCTGCTGGAAAACTTAGGAAAGGATGGAGCTGGAGAGTGAAACCATTGGTTGCAATAACTCCATGAAGTTAATTAAGTGTGCCTCAAACGATCATTTGGTCCCACAGTATCATAGTTACCTGCAATCTACTTCTGTGCTTACTCATCTTCGGTGGTTTGGAACTCTTGGCACTCTTGTGCAGCTTTCTGGTATTTCATCAACACAGACACTTTTCAAAACCTGTTGCTTTTTTGCAGTAAAGACTCCGCTTTTCTGTGTAGGCTGTGCATGGATGAAGAAGCATATTGCTATGCGAAAAGGAAATCTGAGTGGAATGCAATTAACTTTTACATAATTTGGTTATATATAATGTCATTAGTCCTTATTACAGCAGCATTGGGAGAGTCCAAAATCAAGAAGGGATATGGCAAATTCAGTAATCCTCTATTTTTCAAATATGCTCTGGCATGTCTAGACTCACTTTTGCCTTGTAATCTCATGAAAGAGTGCTGTGCACAGACATGCAAAATCCTGTTTGCTTAGATATGTGGTACATCAGATTAGCCTGGAGAAGCACTTGAGCTGGCCTTCAGCTGGGGCTCCAACATCTGCCTGTCTGTGAGCAGCTGTTGTCATGGCAGGGCTTGGGCTGGGGCATCTCCACAGGTCCCTTCCAACCCAAACCACTCCATGACAGAAGCTGAGCTGAAGATCTGACATGCAGGTGATATTTTGTGAGTTGGCACCAGCTGGCTGACAGGAACTTCAATTAAAGTTAGATTTCTGGGAAAGTGCCCATCAGCTAAAGATAGAATGTGACCTGATACTGCAGTTCTGCTTGTTCTGCGTGTACAGGAGAGTGAGTGAAGAACAGGACCTGGTTTGGGTTTGAATTTTGTTGGTGCAATTTGATTCCAATCTGAACAGACACACTGTTATCCCTTTAATGCTTGAACTTAAACATGTCATTCTCCTCAATTTGGTATGACACAGACAGTGATGCTACAAAATTGTGACACCAAATCCTGAAGGTTTTGCACAGTCTCAGCTGAGTATGTTTTCAACACCTATTTTCTTCCTGAATGGAGGACAAGGGTGCAGTGTAAAGAACAGTGAGAGCTGCTGTTTGTCCTCCTTTTTGCTGCAGAGGCAGAAATGCACAAGCAAGATTTGCAGAATGCACAATTGTTTCCTTTGTTGGCAGTGTCAGCTTATACTGATTTATGTTAATGAGTCCACAGACTGTTGTAATGAAGATATGAATCTAAGGATTCAATACTGGACTGCTCAGCAGACCCAGATTCCAGTTCTGTTCCTGCCTTCTCGTTTGACTCTTTCTGTAACTTCATTTCATCCTTATGTTGTCTTTTATTCTGATGATAAATAGGAACAGCTATTCCTGCAAAACAGACACTTCTCAGTCATGTTTAGATCTTTTTTACGTGTTCTGCAGTACAAATAATAATAATAATGTCCAACCTCAGCAATTCAGAACTGAAATAACTATGGAAAGATCTAGAGGCTGACAGTAGCGGGTGCTGGTATCAGCTGCTTGGGAACTGTTCTGAAACATGCAATCTGTAGACCACAAAGAAGTCTGAACCCTGGAGGTTTTTAATCTTGAATGGTGGTGGCCTGGAGTAGATATGAGGACCGATGGAACAGTTAAACTGAATCAATTTTCAGTTTGTGAAAAAGACTGGTTTTGGACATCCAGGCTCATGCAGAGCTCTTAAATACTGTTCAAGTCTTAGAAGGAAAATTGTTTGAAAGTGTTCAGTCTTTGAGCATTCTTATATCACATTAAGAGATGACAAAATTGTAAGAAATTGTCCCTTTCTGTGAAGCAGAGTACATTGTAAAGGAGGAGGAAGTGCCTTGAGGTCACTGCAGGCAGAGGTAACCTTGGCTGGGGCTCAGCACCCGAGGGCAGCACTGCCTCAGCTCTGTCCGTGTGTTCACACTCCATAAATACATCTCCTGCACCTGATGGAGGGCAGGCATTTGTGAATCATGATGGCACAAGGTACCTGGAGGACGTGTGGCTCAGCAGGCAGTCCTTTCTGCCAGCAAAGGGCTGAGCAGGAGGCTCAGGCTTAGGAATCCAGAATGAGCCACTGCAGCCCAGGACCTTGAATTTCATTATGACTGTGCTGAATGTAACTATCTTGTCTTTCAGCTGATGTGACTCAGATTCCTTTTTCCTGTCTTTGAAGGATGTATATTTCTTTCCTTAACAATTTTAGTTTGAATCAAATGAGCTTTTTGAGCCTTGCCATTTAGCCCAAATAGATTCAACAGGAGTGAAAATCTGTAAGTCTTTCTAGATTAATTTCTTTCATAGTTTTGTTTGGTTGGGATTTTTGTTTGCCTGGTTTTTTTTGGTAAAGTGCATTGTAATGTCGTTTTTGGAGGCTCTGTGCCAAGATGCCTAAAGGTGTTTAGTCTCTAACTCCTATTCAGGCTCAGACATTCCTGCTGCAATCTCTTGGAAGGTAGGAGCCTAAATACCAATGAATTGACACCTGCAATGGAGCAGGGAGATCCCTGCTTTGTCTCCAGCTCACACAGCCTCTGCCCTCGGAGAGTGATTCTGTTTTAGAGGCAGGAAATACTCATAACTACCTGTCTTCGTCTCAGTGGAGGTTTGTTAGGATAAATGTGTAGAAGGTTGTGTATCTGACATGAAAAGCAATGGGCACCACAAAGGTGCTTCTGACAGAGCTCTGCTGTGTCAGTCCTTCTCCGTGGTCTGTAGGAATATTGCTGTTTGGCCTCACCTTTCTTTGCTCTGTGCTACTGAATCATGAGGCTGTCATAAAAAGGGGAGCGTTACCTGGATACTCAATTTATGTGGCAGCTCTGCTTCTCCTGTAAAAGTTAACTGGGGAAAACGAGATAAAAGGCACTGGCTCAACTCTGTTGCAGAATCAGATTTTTTTGGGGGATTGGAAACTGAATCACCTGAATGTTACCATCTGTTTCTTCTTTTTTCTCCTCTGTCCCCTCAAGTGTTCCTGCCCTTTCTCATCTATCTGCTGCTGCCTGTAAAGATTTCGGAAGTGTGTAGTGGGAAATGGGACAAATCCAGCAGAATCAACAGCAGCGTTTGCGCCCATTCCCGGTTTGCGCCTTGCTCGTACAATGAGCTGTATCGCGGTTGCCATCTACCGTGTGCTCGTGGTCACACAGCCTCCAGACAGCCACTCCATCCTGCCAGAAACCTGGGAAGTTTCAGCTGCCTCAGAACCAGCAGAGTGCTGCTATTCCTGGAGCTTTTGTACCTGGTATCCCTTGAGGGATTAACCAGAATAACTACTACTTGTAACCACTGCTACTTGCAAGGCAGAATGAAAGTTCTCGGTAGATGAACCTGGTAACAGGGAAGTTACCCTGGTGTGATCCTAATAACAGTGAAATAGGTAAAAATCATGCTCAGTCAGATGGTTAGAATAAGTACAGGATGTTTAGAGGTAGTAAACCAACTTCTGGATTGACTGAACCAATGCTGGAGCAATTAAAAATAAGATCTTTACAATGCTGCGAGAGGAAAAATATGTTCCTTTCATTCACATGGGTGCTCAGCCTATGTGTTGTCAGAGATGGGAGGGGAGGAAATCCAATATTTTTTAACAAAGCACAACGATATTGGCATTATCTGTGGGAAGTTCTGGAGATACTGCCATTAGCTGTGAATAAGCCTGTCAATCAAAGCCACTCAGGGGGATGCTGCTCTGGGAGGCACTGTAAACAAAAGCTCAGTCTCTCCCTCTTATACTTTCTCACAAGCAAATTATTTGTATCTGCTCATAGTTTGGGTAAACTTAATCCCCCTGACAGCCACCAAATGCAGGCACAGCCAAGTGACTCCTAGCCTGTGTGTCTTAGAGCATGACTGGCTTTGGTTTGCATTTGGAGTTTGGCAAATAGTTTTTTAAAATCCAAGTGCTCCCTGACTGTGTGAAACCTCCCTGGCTTTTGGTATTGCTCACCTCCCCAAACACTTCAATGCCCTTCATCTCCACACAGTTTTCTGTTTATCTTCACATCAGAATCTTATCTGTCAGTTTGATCTGAGGTTAAATGCTTCATCAGAGAGAGGAACGCTTTGTTTCTTGAGAGAACAAATAACTACAGTTGTCTTCTGAAGCAAACCGTAGTGGTTTTCTGCAGTTATCAAACTATGAGGAATCACTTGATGCGTGGCTGCTGCTACCTCCCAGGCAAATCCAGGATCCTTCAGCTGCATTGCTGCCTCTGTAGAGAAGAAATGAGAATATTCTTGAACTCATGATCTCAGAAGTACAAACTGAGTTAAACCTGTGTCGCCACTGTGAGGAGAAGCTGTTCTATTATGGACTTTTTATGCTGAAAATGCTCTGCACAAAATAGAAGAGCTGTGAATAGTTTAGAGAAGAGTGACTGAAATTATTTTTGACACTATCAGAACCACTGATATTTCCCTGGAGTAATAATCTTTTTCTCTGCTGAAATGCTGAGGCTCCAGGCAATTGGCTCAGTGAAGAAGACAAAAGATTTTAAACCTGTTTAGAGACTATTCTAATCCCCTTAACTGGTGTCTCTCTTACTGAACTGAAAGGCAGGATCGTGATTCCCAGTAGGCCAGCAGGATTTGTGATTGGATCTAGGGAAGAAAAAACTCGAGGTTTGTGTCACAGTGAATGAACTGTGTGTTGACATATGCAGGTACTTAGAATGTGGGACCATCAGTGAAAGTCAGAGGAAAGTCATTCCAAGAAAGTGTGCTCCAGCACCAAGCAAGTCTTTGGAACAGTGGCAGATGCAGGAGCTGGGCTGCTGTCAAGATAATGCTTAAAAATGAAGAAATGAAGCTTAATGAAAGTTCAAAATGCTCATTTGCTAGAATTAAATATGAAAATAGAAATGTGTTAGAAGCAGTAGCATTCAGATCCATGATTGCAGAACAGGTTTTGTTCTCATTTACCAGCAGAAAAAAGGAATAGATGGACTACAAAGCACTGTTTGAAGTAGGGGGGGGGAAGGTTTGTGCTTAATCCTGCATGCTGTTGTTCTCTGGAGGAAAATGGTTAGTGAGGAAAATCTAGTTAATTTGACTCGTTTTTCTCATAGAGCTCTAAGTAAAAATTTGCATCAGCGAGGTTTTACTGTGGGCAGGGATTAAAAAGTTAAAACTCTCTCAAGAGATGCAAATATCTACAGAGCTTTATATACACATACATATATACATATATTTATATAAATATATAAATATATAATAGTTCTCCCAGGAATACACTAAACTTGGGGAAACCTTTGCAGTCCTGGTTGGGTGTGGAACTGGCTATGGGGTGTTTCTGTTTCTTATTTATAAGAAACTCTGTTTCTTATTTAGAACAGGTGGTTGAGAAAGTGAGGCAAGATCATCTGTTCTAACCTGACTGAAAATTCACTGCAGAGGAATGAACAGGATTCTGTTCTTGCCTTTAAAATTTTTGTGTTTAGGGATGAAGGTGGTATATGTACATAGGTGCATCCACATTTCATTCTTCTAGCAGAAGTCAATTTGGTTTCATTGCAAATAATTCTGTTCCGTTTCGGATGTTCAGGGTTAGAGGTTTTTAATGCTCCACCTGAAGAAGCAGCAAGCATTAGTTGGTGGAGAATAAATCCCTGTTAGAGACCTCTGTAAGTTTTAGAAGCTGTAGGGATTGGGGAGCAAAGCAAGCTTAAAATGTTCAGAGCATTTGTGACCCTTAGTCCCCCTGGCATGATTGAAAAGGGGCACCTTGTGTGGTTGTAGGAAATAATGGCTGTGGTGGTGTCTGATTGTAGTTCCCAGTTAAGCAGTGGAAGAGAAAAACAGATAAAAATCTTAAAAGAAGGAACATGAGCATTAAACAGCTGTCAGAGAAAATCCCCTGTTGCCTTACAGGAGCAGATATTTCAGTGACAACTGACACGAGATACACCAGGAAGGAGATGTCAGTCAGCAAAGAGTTAATTGTTCCAGCAAAAAGTAGTTTAGATAAAATCCTACCTCTTCTCTCTCCCCCACTTCCTCGGTGTTGTGTACAGGAAAGGAGCTTGTACATCACAAAACTGACAGTGATTCCTCAGTGACTGAGCTAATAAACGGGATGAAATTTAAACTGCCTTCTCACACGGACACAGAGAGAGACTTGCAGAAGAGGGAGCAAGACGGAGAGAAAATGCAGAGTATTTTTGCTTCCTAACATAAGCAATTGAGAAAAACACTCTTTTCTCTACAAGACAATGGATTTAGGAAGCCCATCGCAGAAACACAGTAGGTGGATTTATTCTTTTTACTGCATCCACTAGAATTTTAGCTAGAAGGTAAATTATACTCGTGCTTACAGGGGCAGTTGTTGTTTAGTAGTACTTTCATAACATCACATTACTCTTCCTTTTCCTCACTTCCTCAGAGATACTCAGCTGTTTGACCCTGTTTGTTAGAAGATAATATTTTTTAGATCTTATCAGCACACTGTCATTCCAAAAGATCTTTTATCTTTAAGAAGGTGTATTTTATTAATTACAGCCATAGTACCTAGATGAATACAAAGACTGTTAAGTAAATGAAAGTCCATTCCACTTACAGCAAATGAAACATGTACTGTTTAAGAGAAACCATAATTCTAAGGACAGAGCAATTCCCAGTTCTCTGAAGGAATTTGTTTACTCCAGAGCAGTTTCAGTAGCTGTAGACATTGCAATGAGTGTGCCTTGCAAAGTTTACTGGTGGAGGAAAGGAAGGCTGGCTTTTAAACAAGAGAAACTCCACCACAATGCACTGTGCTAAACTATGCCCATCATTTCTTAATGCCATTAATCACTGCTGTGTGTATTGAATCAATTCTGCTGCCACGCAGTGCTGATGTACCTGTGTTCTCTCAGTGATTATACAGTAGTTCTGCTGATGTGGGTTATGCTGAGCAGATTTCATTGTGCAGTCACTCTTATCTTTGCCTGTGGTATGTAGTTCATTAAAGCCATTACCATGTGCAGTTCTCGGATGGTTCTGCAGTGTTGTGTGCTCCTGTGGGTCTGTACATGCATTTGTCAGCTGCATGTCTCATGGCAAAGTGTGGTCGTGCAGAGGGGGCTGTTCCTCAGGTCTGTGTCAGCTTGAGGATCACGCTACCGCATCTCTAATGATGGTTGTAACACTTCAGGTACCCTGTGTGATGAGCCATTTGGAGGAGACAATTAATCAAGTAGATGAATGACAAGTAAATTACAGCCAGCACTCAGAATGCATCTCACTGTTAGAAGCACCTGCAGGCATTCAGGTGCTGTGCAAGCCAGGTCCTCAGTTCTATTCTGCATTTTCCTTCTCTCTGTGGGCTTTATATAACCTTCCCCACTCATCTCACATGCATTTGCACAGTCCTACTGAGATGATTAATCCTCAGCTGGAAGAGCTTTTTAAATAGTACAAGTACCAGATATTAGATTCAAGCTTCTTACAGACAGTGTAGGGATAAAGCCTGGATTCTCTGCACAGCATATTGTGGTTGTGATGTCCTGTCAATGTGGCTGTGATCTCAGAGAGACTTTGCCAATAACTATCATGAGAGAGTCCCTGCTGAGTTCTTCACTGTCTGGTTCAGGACCTGATTCGCTTTCCAGCCCTGAGTTCAGGTGCCTGGACGGGCTGTGCTGTGAGCTGTTTTCTTCAGTGAAGTTGTGAATGGGTGCAAGTACCACCCAAGACATGCAGATTTCCCACCTTGGTCAGAATAAAGTTTAAAGCAATAATAGAAGTTAGCATCGTGAAGGAGTTGTGAAGATTCCATGCTACCACTTTGTTGTGAAATGTGCAGCATAAGGAGGTAATTTAGGGACAAGAGACAATGCAGTGAGGGCTGTGCCATTCATTTATATATGCAGAAATAGCTGTTCTATCAGTCCCCAGCACCTGAACAGGTGGTGCTTACACTCTCGATGGATGAGATGCACTTACTTGTGAGAAGTGACGAGGCTTGGTCAAGTCTCTGGAAGACACTACGTGGACTGGCAGGGCTTTTTTTTTAAGGCTTGCAGTTCATGCAGTGCACTGTGCACTGAACCCTTGCGCCCTTCTACCCAGTGGGACATCTGCAGCTGTGTTTGCAGTCTCTGTGAGCATTGAGCAGCCGGCGTTGTGCCGCTCTCAGTTTCCCTTCCTGCCCCGGGCAGTGGCTGCGCTGCTCGGGGCTGATCCCAGCGCTGCCGCATCGGAAGGGGAGAGCTTTCCCTGGCGCGGAGTGCGCTCCGTGCGCCCGCAGCGCATCCCGGCGGCAGCGAGGGACAACCGCGGCCGTGGGGGAGGCGACTGTCCCCTCCCCAGCGCCACTCCTGGGGCCACACCGAGCGCTGTTTCCAGCTGCGGCTCCTCAGCACACGGTGATGTTTCCAGCTCGAGATCCTGCAGCGCTTGGTCGGATATTACGGTTCTGGAGCATGCGGTGCGCAAGCTTATTACAAACGTAAAAATTTCTTCAGCAGCCCTTCACCTTTTATCTCATTTTTAGACTTTTTATTTTCAAATGGCATCAGTTCCCTTGGCTAAGAACGAATTCTTTGTTTGTGAGAATTAACAATGTATTTCTGGTGAGAATTATCAATTCACTTGTGACCTTCACTCCCAGTTCAGACTGACACAAGATGGCGAAGACCTTTGATACACATGTGCTTCTGGCAAGTTTTTCATTTGGGGTTTTGTTCTTTCCCTCTGTTTCTGGGCCAGCTTTCATGCCATGCCCCTGCTGTTCAGCCATTCATGTTCATAAGAGGCTAGTTCCAACCCTCTTAAAAAAATAAAACCCAGCTGAGGTCAAACCTGAAGGCACAGCTTTGATGCTTGCTGCTGTAGCAGAGAATTCAAAGTTTAGTCCCCCACAGTTCTCTCCCCTCAGAGCAGTCTCTTCATTTATTCATACATTATTAACTGGTGATTTGAGTAACAGATGCGTATGGGGGGGCATCCATAATTTATTACAAGGATGAACAAACTGTGGCTTGTGGACAGTGAGGACAGGCTAAATTCCCTGGGCTGGTGGGGGCAGGGGTTTCCCTTAAAGAGGGACAGGAGGGTTTCATGCACTGGGGCCTTTGGGCACCTGGGAGTAAGCTCAGCTTTGAGTGAAAATTCTCATCCTGGAAATTTCCAAGGGCTGTGCCTGAGAGGTCAGAGCAAACATAAAGTGGGCACATGGTATCACTAAGGACAGTGAAGCTGCTGCTTGCAGGTTAATTTTTTTGCTGCTCAGACTGGCTAATCAGATAAACTGAGATCTGTGCTTTCATTTAATCAGTGGCAAATAGCTAAAAGGGGTGAGAGTAATTGTAATTTAGCAGTGACAGGCAGAGATGTGTGCAGAGAATTGACTTGCAGCAAGTTCCTGTGCTAAGGCAGGAGCTGCAGCTCTTCTGTGCTGTCTGTAGGACAGCCCTGGTGCTTGGGGTGTGACAAGGCCTACACTTGTGTCTCTTGAACCCTCTTATTTGCTCTGCTGGATTTTGGGTCAGGTTTATGTGATTTTTCTGTCTCTAGCCAGGAAGTACTTGAAAAGCCCCTCTTTTAAGTGCAAGACTCTGGAAGAATTTTATAGTGAACATCTTAACTAGAGGTGGCTTGAGCAACTTGAATGAAATTACTTTGGCTTTATGGAGTTCCACCAAACGGGAAATGCTCCATCAACCAGAATGTTTTTAGGCTTGTCATGTGATTTTTAAGCCACAATGAACCAAAACACTGATTGAAACCAAAACCATTGATTCAAAATACATGTATTATTTTGGGAACATTCCTTTGTAGAAATCCTGAAAGAAAACCTTTCCAATTATTTTCACGATTCTCTGCTGCAACTCTATCCACTGATGTTTCCAATACTTGAAAGAAATCTAAGCAAACATATTTGTCATGAGGCATGAACTGTGACTTGTAATAGGAGTGGAATAAATATAATTGCTCAAAGAAGAAAAGGGACTTTTGGAACAAAGCCTTCCAGTCCCATATGTCTTAATTCCGCCTGTGCCAGTCTGCATTTGTGTCATGGCTGAGTCTTTGGTTCCTTCAGGAGGTGATCCAAAGGAAGACTTTGGCACCCTTAGTGGTTCTTGGAAAGAAACTTGAGTTTTATTCTTGAGTCTCTTCCACTCCTAACTTAAAGCCCATCTGTGGAAGCCCAATCTTCTGAGTCAGGATCTTGCAGCAGCTCTGTTATAATATTCTGATATTTTTGTGCAGAACAAATGGCACTGGTGGCATTGAAGGAACTGAGGCACATTCAGTTCTTTCACTGTTGGGTTTTACTAATAAACAGCAAAGATCAAAATGCCACTTTTAATGGTGTCCTCATGGCAGAGTGTGTGTTAAAACCAACATGTCTGTGCAGTTCAGCTCTGGAATTGGAGTGACCCTGTCTCTATCCACACACAACATGTGGCACAGCAGCTCACTGCAGCAGGCTCTGTGAGGAATGTTTACATCCTAGACTGGAGAAGGACACAACAAATTCTCTGAGCCAGGCATTACCTGGTACCTGAGCACCAACAAAACCTCAGCTAGGGGAGAAAATCACCGAGCAGGGAATTGCAGCCCCCCCAGGGCTGTGTGAGAGCCCAGCAGGAGTGACCTGTGACAGGGAAGGAGTCTGGGACCCCACGGAGAGGCTCGGGCAGAAGATGTCGTGGAGCTGCCTGGGGATGACAGGGCAGATGAATGCAATTACTTTTTATAATAAAATGGACGAGGTATTTCTGCACTAGTCTCTGACTGACAGCTGGGAGAAGGGGGATGAAAGGGAAGGTAGGTGAACTAGCTTGCAGGTATGAAACAGAGCTCAGGATTTTAGCTGTGTAACGCAGTTTAAATTCCACATCTCTCTGCATCTTGCAGAGAAACCTAATTTTTTTAAATCTCCACAGGCTTCTCGGAGACAGAAGATGCTAATTTTAGAAATGTGGCAGCTCGTCTTCTTCCCCACCCCCTTCCATTTGCTGCCAGAATGCTTAACAATCCAGTAAACAAGCTGTAGGAAAAAGGGGGAATAACCTCAAGAGCTGAGGTTGGTGTTGGCCGCTTGTCCATGGCATTTTTGGGGAAGGATTTGCCCCCTGCTCATGGGTCTTGAGTTTGAAACCGATTTAAAAATAGAAGAGTAACAGTTGACCTGACGGTGAAAAGAAGTATTTAAAGGTGCAGTAATCGTGGCTGGCAGCCCCTTCACTGACCTGATTAATTCTGCACCAGTACTCAGGATAGTCTAAATTAAAGCATTGCATAAGGAGAGTGCTGGGAAGCGAAGGAACAAGCCTGAAAATTTCACGTAGAATTCGGATATCTCATTTTTGGTTCCTCTACACACTGAAAACCTGACACAGAAATCTCATGTATCTGCTTAGGGAGTTTGTTATGATTACAAAATACAAAGTATGCTACATCAAGGTGTGATTGGAGATACCTTTTTGCTGTCCAAAAAGGTGTGTTGTTTCCTCTTAATGAGTACCCCGAGTCCTAATTAGTGCAGATAGTGAATGATAATTTCCACTGATCTTCTTGTGTTGCTGCATCTTCGTCCTCCGCTTCAATCTTGTGTGGGCAAACACAGATTGGAAAATGTTTATCCAAACCCCAATGTATTAGGGTTGCAACCATCTAATTATTAGGCCTTAGAGTGCAAATTGTTTTATCCTCATTTTGGCAACAGGTAGCGTGATCTGAGTGTGCTAGAGAGAATTTTCATGATGAAACTTTTTTATTTAAGAACTTCTGATGCAAAGTACCCCAAATTCATTTGGCTTGAAAAGGCCCAGCCCTTTTCCACTTTTATTGTAGAAGTCTTTTATTGTAACTGCTCTTGTGGGGACTCGAAGCTGTGTGTGCATAAATATATAGGAAAATGTTTAAAATTAGGCATTAATTGCTGCTTCAGAGCATCTGTATGACTAAAAGTTTTGTGTTAGACCTACAAAGATACATGTGTGTGTTCAGTCTAGAAAATCTGCTATTTTTAAAGTCGGAAATGTGAGGCAGTGAAGTGTTCATTACATTTGGAACACGTGGATAATAAATCTGCTTAAATTTAACATGCATCATAATTTCAAACACCCTCGAGTGTCTGGAAAGTTTAACAAAGCATGAATGCCTCAGCTACTTTGTGCCTGCACAGAGCAATACATTTATCTTTTCCAATTTATTTGGGACAATGGAACAGAGTGCAGCACAGCTGTTTTTATGGATGCAAGCATATGTGCCTTCTATTACTAATTAGTAATCGATTCCACCCCACTGTGCGTTTTTCATGGCTCAACTGTCTGAGAACTGTGTCTGTGCTCAGAAATCCATGTCAGAGTTGTGACTGAATGAATTGCAAGTTTTGATTTTGGGAGAGAATTAGCTCAGGAGATTTTGTCATATGTGTCAGGGTGCTGTCTGCTGAAAAATGAAATGATTAACTTATTTCTTTGCTCCATTCCTGTCTTGGGTATCTCATACCTTGTCCCCAGCAGGCACCAAAGATGTGATTTACCCTGAAGCAGGTTATTATCTGTTCACAGGGACAATCCATGCAGTTCAGGCAGCCATGATTCTCTGCTGGTTGTGGTTGTTTTGTGCCTTTTCCACAGCTCTCCCACAGTGCTGACACTGTATTCTCAGATGCAGCAGAGCTTTGCAGACAATGGGCTGTAGGCTAGAAATATGTCAAAAGCAGTAACAGGACGAGGAGCAGGGAGCTGTGAGCACACTCCCTCTACTACCAACAGCAGAAACATGGAATAAAACAACTGTGCTGGGCTGCACTCAAGCAAGAATATTAATGCATTTCTATTTTTAAGAGGAGAAGAAAGATTGTGTGGAGAAACAAAGGAATCTGAGGTAATTTAACATTAATCTCTGTGAGTTGTGTCTCTGTTGCTTGGATGCATCTGGGATAACCAGACCCACTGGAGTAGCTGAGGTTTAGCACCTCACTGGAGGAGTCGACAAAACTAAGAAAAAAGACAGAGAAAGTACTGGGAGGTAGGAATTGCAGCCACAGGGAAGGGAAATGATCTCCAGGATCGTACTTCAAACACAGCTCCTTCCCAGGATGCCTGGAAGGTGTGCCTGCCCTCAGGTGTGCAGGTCCCGAGGGCAGGTGGGTGTTTGTCTGATAGCTCTGGCTGTACAGATTTCCTGCCTTTGGGAATCAGCTCTGGCTGCAGGCGAGGCAGTGGCAGAGCCACACACTCACTCTCCGAGGCAGCTCCTGCTGGTGTCTGTGGGCTGCTTGTAGTTTGTCAGGTATCTAATCATACTACAGTGAGAACATTTGTACAGCAAGAGACAACACAGAGTTTGAGTTCTCAGTTGTAAAGCTTGGAGGGACAAAGAGGAGCAGCAAGCCAAGGGATTTTTACATTTTGCTTTTAGTGATCTGAAAAGAAGTAGCAGGAATTTTGCTGTTTCCAGCAGCAAACACATCTGTCTGTCTGCAGCTGTCACCACAACACCTCCAGATTTTATCACCTGCACGTTGTATAAACTATTTACTGAAGTGTTTTTGCTTAAACAAAGTGGTCCAGACAATGATCTTTCCCTCATTTTCGGATTGTTAGTCAGAAGTTTGAAAACATGTTGAAAGCTTGTTTATAAAACACCACAGGAAATGGAAGTGCTGCATAGAGGCTCTTGGGGTGTGTTGGGGCTGGGTTGTGGTGCTGTGGACTGTTCCTGTCACTGAAGTGGTTGAGAACTCATGACTGGTTCATTGTGGTTGGTAGCTGAGCTTTACTTCTAAGGGCTTCCTAAGACCCCAAGATCTGTTTGAAACTGTCTTTGCCTTCTTTCATTACTGCCTTTCCCCCTTCTCTGCTAGACACAAGCACCTTCCCATCTTATGTAACACAGATTTCCTTGGAAGAATGTGTGTTCCCTGAAAACCTCAAACAGCCAAGATGATTTATGGGTCTATGAGAAAATAGGCCACCAAAACATTTCAGTTCTTCAAATCTCCAAATTAGAAAAAGATCTAAGACTGAAATAATAAAGATTGTGAATGTTGTTTATTCTGAAACTCTGTGGTGAAAAAAAGCAGGTTAAACCAGCTGAGTTCAAACAACTTTCTCAGTGTTCTCTTTCCTTCTGCTGTTCAGCAGAAGTCTGGCAGAAGGGTGTTGAAAGGGAGAGCCAAGGGAATGGTTGATATCTCTGAGAGCCAAAGGAATGGTTGATATCTCTGTGTTATAAACAGTCCCAGGGAGGTGAGCTGGTCAGTGGCAGAGGGTTTCTGGAGCAGGTACCATTTAGCTCTTAGGTTTTGATTCCTGTCCTGCTGTCAGACACATGTGACAGGACATGAGCCTGTAGCACTGGGCATGTGAAGGACATTACCTTTGTTCCTCTGCTGGAAGAGAAGCAGAAGGCAGTGGACAGCACACAATACCACAGTGTCTGATTTTATTATAGAAAAAGTCACAAAACTTACTTATGCAAAGCATCTCTTTGGTATTTACAGCACATTCAATGTCAGTCATTTTGCCCTCTATTTGAGTTGACAAGGGAGAAGTTGTTACTTTCAAGCTGTGAGAGTTTTGATAGCAGCTTTCAAGTCAATTGTTTTAGTTGAACAGGCTGTTGGTGGTTGTTTTTACTGTTTTCTACCTCACAAAGATAATTTTATTTGAAAAATCTATCTTGTACACAGTGTGCTGGTCTTCTTCACCTTTTCTCTGCAGAAAGTACATGGGAAGGTGTCAAGGGGACCTAAGGACAATTTCAAGTTACAAACACAAAACTATTGCTGCACTAGATTGTGCAATCCCATGGCATCATCTGCTGCAGGACTGGAAATTCATCATCCTACTGGAGGTTGAATTTATTGTTGACTCAGGATTCAATGTATGGAAGGATCTTATAGTTTTCTAATCTCATAGTGCTCGTCTTGGTTACTGTCTGTAAACATTTGGCAATAAAACCTTAATTTCAAACTTCCCAACTCTTCATATGTTAAAAGAATGGTGATTTTGTTCTGTGTCTTGCCACCTGCTGTTCTCTTCTGTGGTAAAGTACATTGGTAACTATGGGAACAAAAACTTAAGAACAGACACCCACATGTGTTGAAGTTGATTTATAGAAGGTCTTGAAGTGATGCCATGGATTGTGAGAGATGGAACTCTCTGGATGGAGTTTGATGGCTTTCAACGAGGGCTCAGTGTTTGACTTTCATAAGTTATTTAGAACGTCCCTGGCACTGTGGATGTTCCATTCTCCCAGTAACTGTGGTGTAACGTGGTTGTGCTGCGTTTCCCAGTGGCTCATTCTGTCCCCAGCACTGCTAACACTCCTCCCCTGCGCTGGGCAAGAAGATCTCTGTTAATTCTATCAGGAAATAGGTCTTAGAATGTGATAAAATGTGGCAGCTGGAGCCTTGGGATGAAGGATGTATGTGTAGGTGAATGTGTAGTCGAATTATAATGTAGTCTTATTTTGTGTGGCACTGTGACCTGACAAAGCTGTGCTGCTTATGAGTTGAAGCTTGGGTGGCTTGTGCTGTTTCCCTGGAAGTGCCCTGCTCCTTTCCCAGCAGGCAGCCAGGATGGTGCCATGGCTGAGTGGCAGAGGTCTGGGGTACATCAGGATCCTGTATGGACAGTGCAGCCATACAGCAAGGGCAGATCTTTGTCATGTCATGGCTCAGCTCTTCTAACTGGGCTCAGCTGCTTGGTAGCATCACACTGGGCTTTCTCTGCCTGTCTTGGAAAGGAGGAATTGAGAGAATTCTTGGCCCCTTTTAGTCCCTTCTTAGGACTTAAATCTTTGTGATGTGACAGCACCACACCACAAGTCACTCTTGTGCTGTGGTTGGTAGAGCTGGAGAGCTGGGAATGGAGGATGAAGGAATTGGGGCATGCTATGCTTTGTATAATATGGAACTGACAATGGCGTAAGTTTGCTGGAGTGCTCGTGACCTTTCCCAGTCACTTATGCACTTCTGGTGTGAATCAGAGTCCACAAAAGCCACATAAAAGTCCATCATTGATTTCAAGAGTCTGCAGATTGTCTTTGCACAGAGAAATTTCCTGGTTTAGACTAGACATTACTTGGAATAGGAGAATCTTTTAATGTAAAATGCTTTGGTCTCGCTGATAGCACAGTCTGTGTTCTCTTCATTTCAAAAAATTTGCATGTGTTGTGAAGGCATTCAAATGTTTCTCTGACGCTTATTCTGTGACCCTGTTCTAACTGCACAGCAAAAACCTCCCAGAGAAACAAGACTTTTCATTTTATGAAGTTGATACCATACAGTAATTAGGTACTGATTCTGAATCTCTAATGATGTCAGATGGGAGTATATTTTTCTTTCTAAAGAAAGCATAACCTGGTAAAGCAACAAGCTTTGCTCAGTTTGATGGGGTAATTAGTGAATTAGTTGATCATCCTTAGCTGTTATCTTTTAATTTGCTCTGTCTCTTGATCAAGCTGTGAGGAATAGGTGGTATTGAATGGGAGCTTTGTCTCTAGCAGTGAATCGAGCCTAATCTGCAGTGTGAAGATTTCCTGCCCTGGGATCCCCCAGAAAAGTCTGATGGGCATTTTCTGGGCTTCAGCACTTGCCCATCTTCTCCCTTCTAGTATGAGACAGAGATTTGTCGATAACCTGCACTTGCCTACAGGAAATAAGAGCAGAAATGAGAGATACTTTTAGAATAAATCTCTGCAGTATTCGCCCTGATAAGCCTCTGTTAAAGCACAGTGGCTGCAAGAGGAATTACCCAAATGTAATGTAGTGTAAATACATGTGGCCCCAGAGGCTCGTGCAGTAAGTGCTCCTCAAGAGCTCCTGGATGGGTTGCTCAGGAGATGAGACCTCAGGGGACACAGCTAGTGCTGAAAACCACTAAGCAAATAGGATAATGTTTTATTGAAAGTAAACTTGAGCCTAATCCTGGAGCCATTCCTTAGATGGCAAGAACCATGGGATTCATGCCTAAGCAAAAATTATAGAGGGTTGTGTCAGATCTTGCAAAGATTTGATCTTTCTGCAATGGCAACTGATACCTAAAATGCAGAGATGATATAGGATGGAAACAGCAGGACAATCCAGCTGGGAGAGCCTGAGTGGGGTGGGAGAAAGGTGACTCTGTGAGTGTTTCACAGCACTTCATGTACTGAAGTAGGTCAAGATGAGGAGGTACAAGGCAAGAGGGCAATGTCCAACAGCACAAACAGATTGGCTTCACTTGCTGCAGTCGGGTGGGGAGAGGATCCAGAGCAGCACTGCCTGCTGAAGCTGTGTGGGGTGCCTGCCTGCAGGGCTCCATGGCAGATATGTCCTGCTTACCCTGCCCCCAGCATCAGTCTCCCTTTTCTAGAAGGGAGAATAACTTTTCCCCCATCCTTTATCATTCTCGTTTATTTAGATTTCAAGTCCTCAGAGGAACAAATTGTTTTATCCTGTGTATTTCAGTGGCATGTAGGAGGGGCAGGAACTATTCCTGGTTGGAATTTTTAGGCAGCACCCTCATACAAAGATGCTGAAATTCTTCTCCAGGATTTAGACAGAACTCAAAGGTCTGTGTCTGTCTTCTCATGGGTTGTGCTTTGGGACACAGACTCCAATAATGTGCATTGTTTCCCAGCCACATCTCATTAATTCTGCATTAATACTTCCTTGCAAGTTAAAAAGGAGGGAAATATATCATCTTTTCCAAAAAAAGAAATTAGAAAGAAATCTAAGGAGAACAGCTTGCCTATTTTTATCAGTAGCTGTAGACTTGCTTTCTAAACTTAAGTAAGACTGGGAGGATCCCATAACAATGTGTAGGATGCCGAATGGACACAGAGGAGGCATTAACATAAAAAAGAGGTTGGGTTTTTTTCCTTCTTAAATGAAGTAGCACCTCACTGATGTTTGCTGCCTACTGCAGTACATCCCAGAGGAATTAAAAGTGAGCTTTCCTTTGTGCTTATCCCCTGACATCCACAAGTTTCCCTTCAGTTCTGTTTCAAAGGAGTAAAGCAAAAGACATCGCCACGTCCTGCCTGAGAGCAGGGAGGCAAAGAGTTAACAGACAGTTATCCCAGGTGGCTGAACACTTGAGTTGCAGAGAAAGGCTGGGAGCACTCATTGAGCTCCTGCGCTGGTTTCTACCTGCCAGCAGCTCCTGAGCACTCCTGCACAGGGAATGCAGGATGAGCCTGCTCAGAGCAGAGGCAGCAGGCATCCCTAGGAGCCCTTGGATGCTGCAGTAAAGACCAATGTTCATCTCCTCATTCTTTAAAAGAGTCTCTTGAAAGATCAGGGATGTGCATATGGTCTTTGCTGCTTCCTCTGGTGTTTTCACTTGAATCTCTCACTGGAATATGGATGATGCAAGCACAATTAAATGCCTCAGCCCAGAAAAAGGTAAGGGGAAAATGTTTATTTTAACTACCTTTCTGAGGGAAATTAGTTTTACTCTTGAGAAAAGTGGAGTTTACAAATCTTCCTTGGACACTTCTTTTCTGTTTATTCAAACTTAAATGCTTTAAACAAATACAGCAGGTTCTTAAGGGAGCTTCTGCTGTACCTTTGCCTCCTACTATCACTAAAGCTTAAATAATAAATGTATCTCTAATGGCTGCTTCTCCCTGCAATAAAGTGTACAACGAAGGAGTGCACCAGGTATGTTCATGTTCCTTTTCTGCTCGCTTAACTAGCTGCTGTCACCATAAGAAAGGCATTCTATTTTTAACCAGAGACCTTCTGCTACCCACATTAGTAGAGAGAAAAGAGACTCCGGTACTGTTGTGAGTCAGCTGCATTGTTTTAATTTTTTAAAACAGGTGATTTGCTACTCATTAGATGTAGTTTCTTTACACCCATCAAACAAGAGAGTGCACAGAATCAGTTGGGGTTGAAGTTGTGCCTGGCAGGATTAAACCAGGGATGAAGTCAGGGAAGTGCTTGGAGCTGGGAAAACTGCTGCAGTGTCCTGCATGCTGAACTTGGAGCCCATCCCTCCTGTACTGAGGGCTGCTGAAGGAATCTATTCCAATTCTCAAAAGCATAGTTTTTATTTTTAAAAGCTTTATTTCCTCGTTGATTTACTCAGGAGAAGCCCGGAGAGAGAAACCCTTCCCTGAGATGTATTTTAATTGACTCGAATGCCCGGTTGCTTGTCTGTATGCATTTTGTATTTCATGCCTGTTAGGCATGTGGTTTTACAGGGGTTATGCAACAAGTAAAGAAGGATGTCTTGGGTTCTGTGTGCTCAGAAAAGCTGCTCTGGACATTTGGTGTCTTTGGGAAGGCAGAGCAGGATCTCTCACTCCCTGTGTTTTCAACTAATCAATGCTTAGTGCCACGTTCCTCAATCCCTTGCCATACCTTTTGAAGGAAGCACTCTTTAAAGTTCTCTCTTCTTTTCTGAAAATCATTTCTGCATGAAAACTTCACCAAAGTGGAAAAATGCTTGGTTCTAAGTTGGTGTTTGGGTGTCAGAACCAAACCTTGTATCTGTGAGCTCTGGTTTGGCTTCACCTTGTCTTTGTTATTAAAATGCCAGAAAGCTCCAGGAATGCCATTCACAGAGAAAGGGACAACAGGTAACAGCCAGGTGTGGCTGTACCTGTGCAGTCACTCATCACTACAGCAAATACTGCTCCAGTAACTGAAGGAGGATGTGGATGTGAAAATTCAAGCAAATTGACTTTATAAGGTCCCATCCTAGAGCAGAACTGTGATTAAAAATAAAAGGTGACCACAGAACATCACATAGGAAAAGCTTCTACTGTACACAGAAATGGTCACTGTTTTTTCCATAGTTTTAGGACCATTTTGGAAATTGTTTTATTTATTGACAAAATTAATATCAAGTCCAAGAATACTTCTAGGCTGCGACAGATTTAATGAATCTGAGAAGTATGCAAACAATTCAGGTAAGTAATGAGAGAGTCTCAGTGTGCATCACAATACAGGCAAGTGTTAACCAATACTTCCTTGGAGATTTGTTAAGAATGAAGCAGAGATGATGAGATTCATTGCCAATATTTATTTAAATAGCAAAAAAGCAGATTTTAAAACTTGGCATAAGAGTTTATTTACCTGTACTGTATTGCTGGCATAGAGGCTGGAGATTTGGGAGCTTGGAACTTTAATTGAACAATAAATAGGGAGAAACTATTTCCTATATGCAAGATCTTTTTTTGTTCCAAGGAAAGAAGGTGGTTTTCTTAAGTCTTTGGAACCTGTAAATCCCCAAGGTTTGGATTGAGTTGGCTAAAGTGGTACATTTATCATAGAATTGTGGAATGGTTTGGGTTGGAACTGACTTAAAATATCATCTTCTTTCACCCTCCTGCCATGGACTGGGACACCTTCCACTGCCCCAGGTTGCTCCAAGCCCCATCCAGCCTGGCCTTGGGCACTGCCAGGGATCCAGGGGCAGCCCCAGCTTCTCTGGGCACCCTGTGCCAGGCCCTGCCCACCCTCACAGGGAAGGATTCCTTCCCAACATCATCTAACCCTGCCCCCTGGCAGTGGAGAGCCAGTAACATACTTCTAGTGATTGCATTTTCTAACAGAAGTGTTTCAGGACTGAAAACCAGAATAATTTGCTTTTCAAAATGTCATGATGGGACAGCCTGAGTATTCCTGATCCTGATTCCTGTTCTCTGAAACCTGATGCACCAGTGGGCATCATTTTGTACTTTAAACAGACAAGGTCCTCAGGGAAGGTGTGATGAAACAGGAATTGTGTCACCCAAAGTCCTTTTGGCTTCTTTCTACTGAGTGTAGCTTCCAACTTCTGAAAACAGGAACGAGAGAGAGGCACTCTCACCTGAGGATCTCCCTGGAGATCATCCAGGTAGCAGTTATTCAGGTTTATTCCTTGCTTGCAGTAGGGAACTGCTGAGGCTGAGATGGAATCAGTGTTTGTGGTTAAACCAGCTCAGTGTTTCTGCCAGATGGTGTCGTTCTAAGCCAGCGAGTGGAAACACCTGGAAAACAAATGGGGTAACTAAAAAGAGCAGAGGTTCCATGGGCAGGGGTTCCATGAGCTGAAGCTTTGGGCAGGGGTGAAGGTTCTTGTTAAAGGGTTCCACCTTCTCGCTGCTCTCTGTAGCATTAAAAGGAAATGGGATTCTCCTCTCACTTAGGTGTAAAACCAGTCAGGATGCAATTGAAGGCAGTAATTCCCAAGTGTATGAAAGGCTCCAGAGGTCTTCATTTGAAGGTCTGTTCAAACATTCATAGTTAGAGGCACCAACATCCAGGCTCTCAAGATTTTGGTGTTCCAGTGACTTGCCACTCTCCTTTTTTAAGGGATTCTGGCTGAGGAATCATTGATGATGAGCCAAAAAATTCCTTGTTCCCAGTAACTCTGAAATGTTCAGCTATCACTAAGGAACCAACTGATACTGTCAGTGCTATTGGGAGAAGAATGGGCCATGTCCTAAGAGAAGCATCTTGTCTGGGGAAATCCTTCAAAAATGTGGCAGTTGGCAGTCACCTTCCAGTGGAACAGCTCATGAGATGTGGCTGCAGAATTTCAGCCTCCAAACTGCTACAGACTCCCAGCAACAGCATTTGAACAAAGTCTCTCACTGGGGGAGATCAATACTCAGGTGTTCTCTGGTTTTTCAGTGTTATTCCTCCAGATTTTGCCTTGTTACTGAAGATTCCCACAGTCTTTCTGCTGGTCCAACCCTCAATTAGAGATGGTTCCCAGATGCCTCATCTTCAGCTTGATTAAAAAAAAATAAATAGGGAAACATTGCAAAGAAAATGTCATGTTAATGCTAAGTGGACAACTTCAAATTAACTGGTGCCATACGTGCAGATTTGTGTGATTCATATCCCTTCTGTCCCTGACAATCATTTGTGTGGTGAATGTGAATTGAGTCCAACTAAATGGGAAAGCTTTCCCATTTCAGGGAAGTACAGAGGGATAATCAATATTGGCCTCTGCACATCTAAAGACATTATGTGGCAGAGAGCAACTAAATTTTCTGGCATGATGTGATCTGACATGGAGGGAAGGTGGATCTGCCAGTACTGAACAAAGTCCAGAGCTGCTGTTAAAAGTGGATCTCTGTAGAACATTTTCCTGCAAGCCCATTTTTCCAGTTCAGCCAGCGAGCTGACACTTTCATCAGCCTTCAAATGCCTGCTTATCTTCTGGCTCTAAGCCCTGGGGAGAAATGAATCTGTCAGGATGCTTTGTTTCAAACTGAGGTGGATATTGGAGGCCATAGAAACACATTTCCTGTAAGAGGCCAGGAGCAATTACTTTACTTCCTGTAGGTTTACCTGAGCCCTCCTGAATCCAGGACCAAATGAAATTGGGCAATAAGCTGTGAGACTTGCAGTCTCTGACCTTGCTGTGGGCTCCAGCTCAGCACCCTGCTCCCTCTGTGCTGCTTTCTGCTGGTAATCTTCGCCTCAGGGATTACAGCAGGTGGCTCCTGCAAGAAGGAAACCACAATTTTGGTCATCTTTCAAGCTTACAGAAAGACCTGCCGTTGGTTTTGAGGATTTACAGATGCTGGGTTCTGTTGAGTGATAAGTTTTTGAAAGGAAAATTTAAAGAACAGCCTCATAAGGCTGTCTGTTGGATGGCACAGAAGCTGAGAAAAGTACTGAATGAAGACAGAGACTGAGTTATTCCTAGAGCCATTGCAGCTTTTTTTTTTTTTCCATCTTTCATGAGACTGGTCTAATTTTGAAGAAATAGGGAGTCTGTCACATATTTCAAAATGTACATGGCACAAAAGGAAGGTCTAGAAGAGTTCTGAATTTTACAGATAGAATTCATTAAAACTCAACCCAAATACAGAAGTAACACTCATGAGTTAAAATCAGTTTAACTGATATATCTCACTATCAGGTGTCTTTTCTGAACGTTTTTCAACCTGTCTTACATTCCTGTGCCCTTTTTGCCTTGGATTCTTGAGGTCTTAGAGGGGTTTTCCTGGAAGGTGTAATCATATTGATGGACTGCTTTCCTCCCAACCTGCCTTAATCTCCCTCTCTGGGTTTATGGCCCATGTCCCTGAACAGATGGTCAAGCACTGAAAGACCTTTAAATGTAAAGGGTTTATGATCTTACTTCAATTAAGTGTGTAGGGACATTTTCTCATACGAGTTGGTGGTTGGGGACAAGGTGACCTCAGAGCACCATTTATAGTCTTAAAATCTTTATTTTATGCTGGCATTTTTCTACAATTGACAAAATTTGTTTATGACAGCTCTATGACAGCAAGGAAGAGAGTTCAACAGCTCAAATCACAAAGCCTGTTCTCACTTAATTAAAATAATTGCATCCTTTTTTTCCCAGATGAGCCCAAGAGAACTAAACATCATGGCAGGAGGCAGAGTAATTGTCATTAAATTAGTGCTGTTGTTGCTAATGGGTCCCCGTTCCACAAACATTCCTTCAAGTGAATGAAGTAATTTAAGGGATTTCACTACTGCTTCCTTTTAATAATGTGACTTTCTAAACATTTTTGGGGAGCCCTGAGATTGTTCCTGGTTGTGGTTGCCTAAAGCAGCTGTCCCAGGGCTCGCCCACTGTGGATTGCAGCATGGGGAGCATGCACCAGGAACTCGTGAGGTTACAGCCTCTCCCAGTGGAACCAGTGCCTTGTGAGTGGATGGATCCTGGAGACAGGTGTATTCCAGACTGGTGTATTCCAGACAGGTGTATTCCAGACTGGTGTATTCCAGACAGGTGTATTTCCAGACAGGTGTATTCCAGACAGGTGTATTCCAGACAGGTGTATTTCAGACAGGTGTATTCCAGACTGCTGTATTCCAGACAGGTGTATTCCAGACAGGTGTATTTCAGACAGGTGTATTTCAGACTGGTGTATTCCAGACAGGTGTATTTCAGACAGGTGTATTCCAGACAGGTGTATTTCAGACAGGTGTATTCCAGACAAGCTAAATCACTCGATGAATGTGCTCCGAGCCAGCACACAAATGTCACACTTGGAAGCCTGGTGGGTGAGACACAGAGGCCATGGAATAACCTGAATTCCACTCGATACAGGCAAGATGTGTGGTGTTAATCTCGAGGGGGGATTACTGTGCTTAGAGGTGCTGTCCAGATGGTCAGGCAGGCTCTGTCTGTGCCCATGGCAGAGGTCGGCAGGGTGGAGCTGGGCTAGAATTAGGGAAAAGGCAGCTTAGGCACAGTTGGGATAAGGTTGGGGCCCAGCAGGTGCTCAGGCTTTTCTGAGCCAAAACCATCTGAAAATTATTGATTTAATCAATGCTTAATAGAACTAATACAGGAGGTTTTGGGTGAAAGACAAAATAAGAAAATGTAACAGTGCATGTCTTTTCCTTGTCAGCATCTACTCCCCAAATCCTCCTCCTTGGGAAGAGCCCACACTAAAAACGTGGGCAGCTGTTGCATACAGACCCAGCTGTGAAGAAGCAGAGAGGACACTGGAAACACAAAGGCAAATGTCTCCAGCAGCAGAGAAACTGCAGCTGAGCTTGCTGCTCTGGCTGCACAGTTCATGCTGCTTCAGACCTCTTGGAAGCAGCACTTCTGGGGGAGAGGGAAGAAACATAAATCATGTGTTCAGAAGTAGTGAATGAGCATCATGACTTTGGCTCATCAAATTCATCAAGTCATGTCCTGCTGCTTGTGTTTGTGCCCATGTATGTTGGGTTTTGAACCTTTATAGTAATTGAGAGTATTCCTGACTTGTATTTAGTGATGTCAGTGAGATGTATTTGCTTTTGGTATGTCAGAAACATCTCTGCTTCAGAAGGGAGTAAGAGGCTGACTAACCCCTCTGAAGATCTTGGCCTCGGGTTGCTAAGATTTAGCTGTAAATGGGGTTTCTGCAGGTTTTTACAGGGTTTAGAGCTGAAAGTGCAATGGAGAGGGTAAAACTAAGTGAGAGAGAGGTGTGCCAGCAGGCATTGATAGCTTCTGTTTCCTCCTTGTATTTATGACTTGTGTTGTTGGTTGGCAATCATTTTCTTGTGGTTCTACAGCCATTAGGAGTAAGATTTCCCTGGGTGGGAAGTGGGAAATAGGAATACCTGTATCAAAGTTCTGCTCAAAGTTCTTCTAATAGCTGCCTGTGAGTGGCTCAGTATTTTAGAGTCAGCATCTAAAACTGGTGAGGTCAGTTTGTTAATCTGCTAAACTGGGTCTGTAGTGTGTCCAGGCAAAGGGAAAGGGAATGCATGGCTGGGAAGTCACAGGTCTAATCCTGGTGGATTTTCAGGTCAAAGGCACTGCCAGCTCTGTAACATTTAATGTCTCTGGCAGTCAGAATATTGAAATTTCTGGTTTTGGTCTTTCTACTTTGAGGGCTGCAGCTGCTTCCCTATGTATTACATAACTGTTCACACTTTTCCCATCCCTCAGCAGTAGAGTGAATCCCTCCATCCCAAAGGATTGCATTAATGATAAACCCATTTGTCTCAGGAGGATCTCCATCCTGTTCCCTTTTCTCCATCTTCCAAACCATATGTGTGTTGTGCTCCTGTGTGTTCCTCAAGATGTTCTTTCTGTGGGATGGAGTCTGGCTCCTCTGGCACTCTCAAAGTGAATTTCTTCCTCTGCAAGACTTTGACATTCCAGCATTGTTCAAGTGTTCCGAGTTCCATTTTTAGCTAAGCCACAGGGCAGCCTGGAAACTCAGACATTGTTGGTTTTTAAATCTATTTGGTGGCATGAAAAGCCTTTGTTACCCTCAGACAATAATAAGTTCCTGAAGTACTGTGGGAAGAAGTCTTTAATCTCCGTGTTGTGTCAGGTGAGCAAGATTTCTCTGAGGATGTCAAGTGAGGCAAGAATAGAAACCCATTTCAGTAGGCTTAGATCCTAAGTCCCCAGCTCAGTGTGCTTAAGAGTTGGGAGAGGGATTGTGTCCAGTTTAACCCTTCATTATTCCCTGTTGCTTTTCCACACTGTTATCCAGCATAATAAATAGAGGAGCTTTATGAAAGATTTTATTTTTCTCTGTTTCCATGATGATTTTCTCAGGATGCCTGAAGGAGTGGATGGATAGTGTCAACTAAAAGGATTTAAATTAACCTTCTCTGGCTGCTCTTAGGATTAAAAATCTAACTTTAACTTGAATATTGTAATAGTTCTTTTCCAGTGCTATAAATCACTGGCATTTCTCTCTACTCCAGTAAAACCAAATGCACATTTGAAGCCCTGCTTGTGCAGAATTCGAATTCTGAACCCTGAAACCAATATCTTGAGCAATGCTGCAGTGGGAGTTGCATTTCACTCTTCTCCTCCCTTCCCCTTGTCCCCACCTTGACAACACATAAATGGTTAATGCAGACTCTAGGATGTCCTGGCAGAATTGATATTTGAATTTTGAAGGGAGTACCTTTAGCATTCTGTGCCAGGCACTGATTTTGTTGTATGTACAGCCTGAAAAACTGCAAGGAATCCTGATTAATACTACAAGAGGGTAAAAAAGGAGCTGCAGAGCCACAATACTTTTGGTTTATGCAGAAGTTTGCCTCAAGTCTGTCTCTTTATAATTGAGAGACTCAAAGTTTAGTTCTCTCTCCTCCCCTGTGACCTGCAACAGTGTCATTCTCACCATTTAAGGTGTTATTTCTACAGCATGGACATTACACAAAGACATTTAGGGGTTTATTTAAGAAATTCAGAACAGCAGGTGATAGAGCAGGCAATGAAGCTCACAGGTCCCAGATCTCATCCTGGGCCAGGCTTCACCTGAAGAAAGGATTAGGATCTTTAGAACAAAGTTTCCTTTGTTCTTCCCTTCAGGGCAGAGTTTTCTGTGGGATGGATATATCCTTCTGAGCATTTTACAGGAGAAGTTGCTCTTCCCCTGATGACAGTTTGCAGTCATCTCACTAAATTGCTCTTGAAAGATGCCCTGGGAGGATGGAAGGCTGTGGTTGAAGTGTTTGAATAAATAGTGGCAAGAGTGTACACAGCATCACTGCCACCTGTGATGGTTCTAGTTCGGAATTAATCTGTGGTTAAATTCTGAGTCAAGCCCAATATAAGAACTCTGGGCATAGGTGGTGAAATAAACAACTTGTAATTGAGAGTGAATCATCTCCAGAATTAACTACTCCAAAGCTTTTTTCAAACTGTGAAAGGAAGAGTAGGAAGCACTTAATGAATGTGTTTTTAAACGGGCAATTTGTGTTTAGCTCATCAGGGTAGAAGCATATGAGGCTCCTTGTACAGATCACAGATGGCAAGAGAGATTGTCTATTGTACTTAAAACTTAATGGAGCTAAAGTGATTGTGATAACCTAAATGACAGATTTCTGTATTTGGAGTTCAATGGGTGCATTTCAAATGGAATGAGGTAGTGACTTAGTGCTTTTTAAAAATTAATCCTTACCTGCTTTTATCTGTCAGTTTTGGAGCCCCCTCAGTGCTCCTGGTTGTGTTACAGCAGTTCTGTGCACAAGAGCTGCTTGGCTGTGCCCTAAGCAGGATCTTCTGTGGGTCTGTCTGCAAAATCATCCCTAAATAGGATGTGAGATGGAAAGATGGTGGGGAAGAAGGAGAAGAAGGAAGAGGAGGAAGAGAAGATGAA
Source organism: Erpornis zantholeuca (assembly GCA_013400515.1). Classification (NCBI taxonomy): domain Eukaryota; kingdom Metazoa; phylum Chordata; class Aves; order Passeriformes; family Timaliidae; genus Erpornis; species Erpornis zantholeuca. The sequence continues at coordinate 269,670 of VZTN01013600.1, read as the reverse complement.
GAAGAGAAGCAGAAGAAGGAGGAGGAGAAGAAGAAAGCACTTTTTTGAAACCTTTTTTTTTCCCAGCTGTAACATGTCACCTAAATCCCTTGACTGGATAGGGCAGGAGCACGGCTTTAGGATTAGTGCGTGTGATGGATTTAGGATTTGAAGCAAACATGTGTTGCTGTGTTTCCATCGTATCTAGTTTTTACTGCCTGGAGAGAAATGTTCTTTCTTTTACCCGAAATGTCCACTAAAATAGTGAGCAGAACCTGTGGAGAAAAGAGGAAGACTGGTACAATGATATTCTGAAGAGCTGTATGAGAAGAAAATGTGATTGTTCTTTTTTTTTTCTAGCCCTGGAAAGAGACTGAAGAGCTTATGCACCTGGGCAGATCCACGGTGAAAGGCAAGGGTGGCTCAGGAGGGCAGAGAGGGGAATGGATTGTGCTGTTAACTGCGCATTGTTTACTGCAGGGGATGTTGTTGGTTGGTTTTGAAGAGCAGGTAGACCCTCAGCAAGAGTGGGACCTGCAAATCTGTTGGTAACCAAAGAAAGGAAAGGGTTTTCTCATTGTGGGGATCGCTGTCGGGAGGAGGAAGCAGTGGAGGAGCCAACAACTATAAATTGCTCTAACGTCTTGATGATGCTGAGCAGTTGGGAAAGAACCAAAGGAAAAAGAGAATCAGCAGGAGGAACAGAATATCATCAAGAGGCCTTGCTGTCCAGAAATGGATTCATCTTCATGCCAAATTGCCTCATGGTCCATCATGTGTCTTCTTTAAAGTCTTGAACTGAAGCCCACCCAGTCCTCCAAAGTAGTGACATCGGTACCTCAGAATAAAAAGGATTTTATTGGGATTTTAATGTTCTAAATCTGGACTGTGAAGGAGGCCTAAATTTGCTGAGAAACTGTTCTGAAACAACCTGAAAAGTACCACTGGATTTTGGAAATTAACTGCTCTTTTCTCTTTTTCCGGTAATACTTTTATTCTATTACATGGAAAATGTGTATTACAGAATCTTGATACCTCCTAAGGCCATCAGTGCTTGTTTTCAGTCCAGCTCAGACATGGATATCTCAAAATCTCCCTTGCTTCAAAATAAGTTCTCAGTGGCTCGTCTGGCTGAAGACTTTTTCTGGGTTGGTGGCAGCATCGTTGCTTCTCCGAGGTGGAAAATCGGCCACTTTGGTAAGATCCTGGATCTCTGCATTGAGTGAAACTCTGACATCTCGAAAGCTTTCATGCTGAAATCTTAGTTAGTGGCACCTTTGTGTAGCAGCAGTGTGGGGAGCAGAAAAGAAGGAAGGACTTGGGACAGCCCTGGTCTGATGTTATGTTGCTTGGCTGGTAGTGCAGTTCTGTTTTTTCAACAAGCCCTCACTTCTAATTTTATTATTTATTTATGTTCTTCAGGACAAACTAGAGCAAAGTTGTACATTTTGACATGTGCTGACCTTTTTTAATTTTCTGTTGCACAGACAGGTTTGATATCTGCCACTATTGTACACCTCTTAAATCTTTAATTTTATTAGTAGTTTAGAGTTTTAAAAACGACCACTGAGAAGAATCTCTGCTGTCTTCAGCCACAGTAGGTCACTGGACTGCTGGGAGGTTGTTTTCTGAATACTGATATACAAAACTCTCAAGCTCCACTGGCTCTGTGAGAAGGATTCCCTTTTGGTGTTCCCAGCAGCCTTTCATTTAAATGGGTAATAAATCCAGCAAACCTAATTAGAGATTGGCAGAGAAAACAGATGTTCTAGTAAAAGCACTTTAGTAACAATCTTCTTGAGCCACTTCTGCATGTCCAGTGAGGAAATCTGCACAGCCTTGACCAGAACCACCCATTCCCTTGGAGCACTTTTCTGTGCTATTTGTCTGGCAGCTTCATCGATCTGAGATTTTTATTTTAGCAAGAAAGTTGGACACAGAGATAGCTTAGAGAGTACTGGGAATTTTTGCAAAGGTTGAGAAACATCATCCTGCTCTGCTTCTGCATTTCCCTGGCTACATGTGGCTGATGGAGGGATGGAGAGCTGGCAGCCTGACCTCGAATCAAGCCCCCTAATTTCCCCAGGATTAAGAGCATCTCTTCTCTCATTAACATCTCATTTATTAGGGGTTGTGTGCTTTAAGGCTGGGTTCAGTCTTTCATTATTTCTTGTACACGGTAAACACTGACCCAACCATTGCTGGCAGAATTGTACAGAAATGTTCTTTTGAAGAACATTTCAGACAAAAGTCTGAAAGACACTTTCAGATTTTTTTGTCCTATGAGCAGAACAGTAGAGAGTCCTGGACTTCAGTGATGCTTGAGCCAGTGAGAAGGGGGAGGAAGTTGTGCTAGAAATGAGGTGCTTGGTTTTAAAGGTGAGAGGGACCTGTTCATGAGGCTGGAGGGATGCAAAATGAAACAAATGAAGATTAATGAGTTTGGATGTGATCTGTTTTTTATCTGGATCCAGTGCAGTGATGTGAGTCAGCCTGGTGTACCTGAGCCATGAACAGCACAGACAGTTCATAGGCAGCATTGGCAAAAACCTTCTGGACTGTTCAGCTGGACAGAACTCCCTACACAATCTGCTGGATATATTATATATTTGGATATATTACATATTTTATATCATTATATCGATTTACTGATTTTTAAAAAGATTTTATGCCTTCTGTCTAGAAAGAAAGTGACATTCCTGGCAGGAATAGTTGGAGCCAGTCAGCTCTTTGGTTTATGTATTGATGAGCCACTTAGAGCTGTGAAACCATTTCCAGTGAGACTTCTAAAAAATGGGGCAGTCATTGTGTCTTCAATGGATTGGCAGTGCTGAATGTGTGACAAGTGTGGGAGTCCTCTGTTTGTGTGTGGGAAAGCTGTTTTGGTTTGGGGATATTTTAAGGGAACAACTTGCCCTTCTGGTGCACATGTGCTGGAGGGTTTCTCTGGGCTCACAAACATCTTCTGCAGGCCCTGGAGAGAAATAAGCTGCTGAAATCTGTTTTCCTCTCCTGATGTTGTTTAGGAGGGTGGTTGTTGTATACACACAATTAGGATCCATCCCTCCAGGATCTGTTCATGGGGCAGAACTCAGCAGAGGGGTTTGGCTCTCCCTGCTCACTGTCCCTAAGCCTGGCTGGGGCAAAGGTGTGTGACACAACCTGGGGCTGCCTTGAACCCTGGGACGTGAATCTTTTGACAAAGCTGGTCCATGTACAAAAATATTCAATGACTCAATCTCCTGACTTCTTTTCATCCCCACATGCTAAAATACTCCCACTCCTTCACACATTTACATCAAACTCAGAGACTCCTAAAAGACAATAATGCTACTGAACCATAAATAATTAATTTTCAGACACTAGAACATCTTTCTAACAATAGGCATTAAATTAGTCTCTTTTTTCCCCCCTTGTTTCAGTACAAGTTGTTGGGTTTATGGTTTGTGTAGTTTTGCTATTTATTGTTACTTTAACACTTAATATAGTAAATATGAATGTTATTAGGAAGCATGAAAAATCTCTGAGTCTTTTTGCTGCATCAGTCCAGTGTGGAACTGGGTGTTCCACGTTTCTATTCCCTGCTTTGCTCTGACAGTGCTTTTTTTGCTGCAGTACAGAGATCCATCTTCTCTCCACGATTTTTTTTTGTCCAGATGCAAATTGAGGCAACTCATTAGATCAGAAGAGAGCTGAACACAAGCTGAATTCCGAAAAAAAAGGAACTAATGAAGTGCAAAGCAGAAAAGCTGTAATTCAGCCTTAATTGAAGATTGTTGAGAGCCATTTCTTCAAAAACCTGATTCATTGGAAGACTGAGGGATTTTTATTTGAAGTAAAGAAATGAATCCTTAAAGAAGGAATCTGAACAATGGCAAGGAGAAGCAGATCTGCTTCTCAGCAGTGTGCCCTTTTCACTTACATGCTGTGAGAGACTTCAGAAAAACCTTATCCTTTTCTGTTTGATATAAGTACCACTAGGATTTCTTTTTTGTGTCCTTCCCGTCTCTGTAGCGCTCGAAACTTTCAGTGCCACAGGGGAGGGTGTGTGCGAGTGCCACACACAGGGAAGTGTGGAGGTGCCCTCTGTCCCTGCTCCATCTCCTGGCTGCCCCAGCAAACACCTCTGCATTCCTTCTGCGGTTTTCCTTCCCATCGAGTTGGCAGGATCCAGAAAAGCTGTTCTGACACAGGAAAGGATTTCTTGTTCTCTCCTTCCCCTGTGTCACCAACCCCCAAAAGGTGACAGCAGACACTGAAATGCTGGGGTTGGTCATGGATCACCCGAGCTCAGCCCAGATGGGAACTGCAGCAGGCAGCTGGGAGATGCTCAGGGTAGCTGTGGGTGAGAAACCCTGCAACAAAATAAACAGCTGCACTGAAAAAGCAATCCAGGGATGCTTATTAAAATTTTAAGAGCAGGGAATATATTCTTACTTCGTGTAAAAGCGTGTTGCAGAAAGTGTGCACTTTTATTTTGGTGCTGCTTCATTATGTTCTGCTTTGTAACAGGTGTGGTCTTTGTCACTTCTCCCTTTTTCACTCTTCTCATTTCTTCAAGTAATATTATTTACTGCTGTAACTCCCAAAGAGAAAGTTGGGAATTTAATGTGATTTGGAGAGTGTGTGATTAGTGTCAAGAGAAATTCTTTTATTAGCTATTTTGACCAATTTTTTTTTTCAAAAAACCCTATAAGCCCTGTGAAATTAAACAAGCTTCCCATAGTTATTGTCTCAGTAAATCTGAGAAATATTTGAGAACTGGAATGAAAGGAGATATTGAAAAGATTGAGTGTCTGGGAGAGGGTTGGGCTGAGTAGGGATCTGATGTTGCAGTGGATTCCAGTGATGTTTCTGGTACAGCACTTGCCTTTATGACTGATACCTGCTGAATATTAATTCTGTCTAAAGACATCTGTGACTGAAGCAAAGGGTCCAGCTTTAAGAAGTAAAATGTTACACAAGGGATTATCTTGTTCTCAATTCCACACCTTATCTCCATGAATATTTTATTAACATGGACAATGAACTCTACAGAAGTATGCCTTTAAATTAAAATTTTCTTTTACTATAGCAATCTGCTTTCAAATGAATCTATTTTGCTGAACCTTTTCCAGAGTAAATTAATTGACTTTTTCTGAACATGAGCTCAGGGACATCAAAGCTTTTTCCCATCTCTTTTTCACTTGCCTTGCTTTTGCCTGAGAGGTGGACTTGAATCACCCCAAAGAGCTGTGTTGGTGTTGATGCATTTTGGAATACATGGAAGGAGTGTTTTTATTTGGGCACTGTTTCATCTTTGATCTTGATGGCAGAAGATTGATGAAAGAGAGCTGACCTCAGAATCTCCTCGCATTTATTTATACACCAGAATGTGTACTGCATTAGCTTTCATTCTTCAGTCCAGAATCTCAGTAGTAATTTTCACTTCTCATCTCTAGGTCTGAAAAAAAAATGTTGAACACGGTAATAGTTTTAATTTTACTTAAACAGATCAGGCAGAAAGTCAGAGGAAAATCAGGTCACAGGCTCTGCTCTGTCATCATGGGAAATAAATGGGAGACTTGGCAGAAAATGTGAGTCTGCAGAAAAATGCATTTATTCCTGGGACAGAGCCAGTCACTCACAGTTGGATGAAGTTGTTGAGCTTAGTCCTTGCAGCAGCTGGATTTCAGAAGAAGGCCCCAACCTGGCTCCCAGGGGCTTCCAATGCCAGAGCCCTGGCTTGGCAGCAGCTCCCCAGGAAAGGGCAGGATCCCTGCAGAGGCAGAGCAGACTCCTGGAGGGAGCCTCTCCCAACCCTCGTGGCTTTTAAGGCCACTGCCTGCACTGTCTGGGATGCTGCCAAAGCCACAGGAATGGAACAGGTCCTGAGGTCCAGAGAGAGAGTACAACACAGGTGAGAGGCCTCCTGCTAGGAAAATGTGGGTTTGGGGGATTTGGAAGATGAAAAATCTGTGAGGTTCTTACTAAGCAAATCTATAGGATCAGTGACTTAATCCATTGAAGCAGTGGGACCTTGCTGGTCAAGGATTCCAGTTTCCAGAGGAAATTTCATCCTGTGTCCAGCACAGAGTTTACATGTTGTATGAGCTCAGATTTGAGATGGTCTGGAGCAAGGTAAATACTTTGTGCTGGTTCCAATGTATGTACATTTCACATAAATTAATATGGGAATGGAAACTTTCACATTTACAGGTAAGTCCACATTCGCCAAGAATCTTTCCCAATTTTTGGTCTTAATACCTGACCCCTTATGTCAGACACTACAGGAAACCTTGTCCTTTGACCTGAACTGTTCATCTGGCAGCTGCTTGATGAGTTTTCTTCCTGTAAAGGTGATTCCAAAGGGAGCAAAGTCTGACTCGATGCTTTCTCTTCCTTCCTCTCCTCAGTGGAAAGATGTATGAGCTCCATGCAAACAGGCACCCAGATGATCAAACTCCGAGGTGGTTCCAAGGGGCTGGTCCGCTTCTACTACTTGGATGACCACAGGTCATGCATTCGCTGGAGACCCTCTCGGAAAAATGAGAAAGCCAAAAGTGAGTGTGAGCCACTGAGTGTCCCTCTGACCCCTCCTGGGGCCTTGTCCTCTTGTAAACAAATGAGAACGTAGGATCTGGCTCAAGGACAGGTGTTGTACTTGACTTTAAAGGGCAGGAAATGTTTTTATGATGGGTAATTTGTGAAGGTGAAGTTGCTGTTGTTGGCTGTGCAGGTTTGCAGTGTGTTGTAAATGAGTTGGAGGCAACACGTGTGTGAACTGGGGCCTTGCAGTGTGAGGTTTGGACTCTCCCTCTCTGGGATTTCTCTGCAGGATGAATGCATCTGCCCAGCCCAGGGCATGCCCACAGCCATTAATGAGCTGCTCCCCTTTGCCATTGCAGTTTCCATCGACTCCATCCAGGAGGTGTGTGAGGGGAAGCAGTCGGAGATCTTCCAGCGCTATGCCGACGGCAGCTTCGACCCCAACTGCTGCTTCAGCATCTACTACGGGGACCACATGGAATCTCTGGACCTGGTGTCCTCCAGTGCCGAGGAAGCACGGACCTGGATCACGGGGCTGAAGTACCTGATGGCAGGGATCAGTGACGAGGACAGCCTCTCCAAACGCCAAAGGACCAGAGACCAATATCCTTCCTGTGCTGCCAGGGAGTGTTCCCCGGCAGCAGAGAGCTATGGATAACCTTGGGGTTCCTTACAGTGTTTGCTCTGCTACAAGTAAGCACTAGGCTCAGAGCTTCAAAGCAGTTCCCATTGTATTCCCTGTTTCCAGAGAGAGAGGAGTTCCTGAGGAGGATTGTTCTGGGCAAGAGTTGGAGATGAGTGACTGGAGTGGACTGAAAACCCCACAGGTGTATTCTTTCATCTCTTACTCGCAGTGTAAAACCATCCATTTCATTTGGTGATGGAACACTGAGGTTCACTCAGAAGTTTTTCTTCTGTGCTGTCAATGGGCACAGAGCACATGTGGCATGTTGAGCACAGCAAGTCTAGAAGCTGTTACTGCACTAGCATGAGTTAGATATTAGCTTGAACTTTCATTCCCAGTCTCATCTGCAGTGTTTCCTAATGTGAAAAAAGAAATCTTATATCCATGATGTTCAGTAATATCCTTCAATATTCCTTGCTGTTCCTTAACTCCTGTTCAATGTGGTTGAAGCAGACATTTGATGAGGCAGATAAAAATGGGGATGGCAGTCTGAGTATTAGTGAGGTGCTCCAGCTCATGCACAAGCTGAATGTGAACCTGCCCCGACAGAAAGTCAAGCAAATGTTTAAGGTAAGAATTTTTATTTTTTTCCTGAAAAAGCAAGGATTTAACACAAAACCCAGTAGGAGAGATTGCAAATACTTCAGCAGCTGGTTTGTTTCCACTCTACTGAAAAATACTACACAGTCCATTTGGTAAATTGAAAAGAGCTCCAGAAACACGTCACTGATAAATTGTTATGCACAGAAAAAGGCAATACACCAGATACCTTCTGGTGTTACATAACATGAAAACACACAGTACCAAGATTGCTCTTTGTTGCTGTAATTTTTGAAACTCAGTTACTTTTCCTCCTCTGATTATGTTCTTTCTAATAAACATTATCTAAGAAAGTATCCAATATCCTATGCTAGCTGGTAGTAATAAAATATCCAGCATGAAAACTTCTGTATCTGTCAGAAATTTGCACTGCTGAGAGCTGTTTGTTTGACATCGTGTTCTGCTGACCTTGGCCCAATTCAGTGAGCAACAATGGAGATGTGCAGCTTTTGTTATCACAAAGTCCCTGCAGGGACCAGCAAGCCTTTATGTGAAATCCCTGATGATTTTTTCTTTACTTGCAAAATTAGTATTCTTCCAGATCTTATTAGTTTATGGCCATGGATTTCCTCTCAAATCCTGGATAGAAAATTAATTTCAAGATGGCTTGGATTCCAATGATCTTCTATGGGTGGATAATTCTGCCAGACACATGCATTTTATTGGAGAGTGCCTTGTCTTTAGTCTGTTGCCATAGACAGAAGAAATCCTTCAGCAGGGTTCCCTGTGGAACAATTAAAACCTTCCAAGTTGTTTCTTGGCTCCTGCACTGATGTATCCACGGGAGAGGTTCAAAGCAGTGCAGAGGATCCCTGTGATAGATCACTCCATTCTAGCACCCACGTCAGGCAGCTCCAAACTGCATTCAATTCGTGTTCCACTCTCACACAGGGGTTTGTTTATTTAAAATTGCTGCAGGCAGTTGTGTTCCTCACTGTCTCATTGCTGTGTGCTGCAGGAGGCTGACACAGATGACAACCAGGGCACGCTGGACTTCGAGGAGTTCTGTGCCTTTTACAAGATGATGTCGACACGGCGAGATCTGTACCTGCTGATGCTCACCTACAGCAACCACAAGGACTACCTGGACACAGATGACCTGAAACGTTTCCTGGAGACTGAGCAGAAGGTAGGCCCAAGCCAACAGCAGAATTCCAGCTGCATGCCTTCCTGCTTGCCATTGGGAATTAATTCCCTTTTAAAAGGTGTGGGCACTTCCATGCTGTGAAAAGCAGAGAGATGTCTCTTGATTTTCATCTGTAGGCTGGCAGGATTATTTCTTGACTGTTCTTGCTCTCACTGTCTTTTTTTCCTGAAGGCTCTGTTGGTGTGCCCCTAAATATAATCTCTAGAATTGCTTTCTTTTTTCATGTGTTCCCCTTGAACAATTCCATCAGTATCTGTCTGTTCCCAGCATTCAGTTCCTTGGAGCAGAGCTGGTATTCCTGGCTCTGCTTGTGACCTAGTGCACAGCCCATGATGAAACACTGAATTACTTTGTCACACTATCTCAGTGTGTAAACTGGAAGATTATCTTTCAAAGAGCAGTTGAGAGGATGATTAATGTATAGGAGAGTTTTTGAAACACATTGTAGTAAGAAATTGTCTCTGAGTGATTTGACTCCAGTGCTGCAGGAACAAATGCTTTGACTTATCTTTGCCCTTTCCCTCTCCTGGCCTCCTCTGAAGCTTCATGCCTGTAAGTCATAAATGTCCATGAGTTTCAATCATTGTCCATGAAATGAATGAATAAAAAACCCACTTTTCTGGCAGTTATCTTCTTAGATAAGAGGGGTGTGTTTCCATTTCATTGGTCAATTGATCCTCCAGATGGTGAGAGGAAAATGAACACTCACCACAGGACACAAATCAGCTCAGCTAATTACTGACATGGCCAAATCCTGCCTGGGGGCCTTCTCTCCCTTGCCACCCTTTTTCATACAGCATGGACAGGGAAAACATCTTTACTCCATTCCAGGAAAACCTGGTGTTCCAGGGCTTTATCTTTTGAACCCAGCAAACATTTCATCCGTGTTCAAATCCAGAGTCAGAGGTTTTTTCTTCCTCTTTTCCTTTTACTTTTATTTATTAGGTTTTAAATTACCCCCAGAAAAGGCATTGATCTTGTAGCAGACACACTGGTGGTTTCATTTTCCCCCAGGAAAGATTCTGTGTTGCCAAATTGATGGTCACTTTATTGCACCCCAATGACAAGGGCTATGTTTTCATGCCATGTACAGCATCTAATAGAAGAGACTTGCTGGACCACTTAGGAATATTAAATAATATCAGGGTTAACAGTTAGACAATGCATCAACAGTTAGTAGCAGGAGTATTAATTGTGTTAAAATTAAGTTACTAAAACATTGCATTATGTACAAAAAGTTACAGCTCAACATTAATGGCCCTGGTCTCATAAATGACAGCATTTACAGGCACATATTTCCCTTTGTAATCTTTTCTTTTTCAGTTGAGAATGCAAAGTAGCCTTGAAGTTAGCAGATTTCCTGAGAACATTACGTCCCGATTCTCTGTTTCCCTGCTACTAACAGATTTTTCTATCTGCTGCATAAAGATGAGCCATTTTCTTGTTATATTTTAAAGTAAAAAACCCTTTGATAATGCAAACTAATCCTTTAATCCTACAAGAGAAGAAATCCCATTGGTTTGTGACAGAGCTCGTTCTGTTTGGATACTCTGTGGTGCCTAACAACAGCTCTGACCTACAAAGCAGAACTCTGTCATCAGGCAGCTGCCAATAGCACAGAAACTTTTCACAGAGCTCTCCCCTTCTGATCTGACCTGACACTGATTGACAGGAGTGAGAATCCCACTGGGGGAACTGGGAATCCTGAGTCCCACTCTGGATAATCTGCCCAGTAGCTGGACTGGAGACAGAGGGGAGAGCTGAGAGAAGCTGTGATTAATAGTTCACACTGCGCTTTTGCTGCTTTTTACAGATGACAAATGTGACTAAAGAACATTGCCTGGAAATCATCAGCAAGTTTGAGCCATGCTCGGAGAACAAGAAGGAGGGAGCCCTGGGAATTGATGGTAAGCTGGGTGGTGCAGCTTTTGTAGGGAAAAGGGAACTGTCTCAGTGCTCAGGAGAATATTGCTGCTGCTTGCAGAATGTTTAGTTGTAGAATTTCCTCATGTTGCGTAGAGTATGTTTCCAGTCTTTTTGCTTTTTGTTTTTTTAAATATCTACCATTTGCTGAGGAAGCTAAAGGGAAATCAGATCTCTTTGGAGGAATTTTGAAGGATATTTTGGAGGATTTTTCATGATGAAGCAGCAGGCATTGAAAGCCAGCTGGAACTGGAGGTGTCTTTATTTGGAAAATACAGTTGAATTTAGTTGCATCATTCCTGCAGGTATTTTTGGAAATCACTTAAGTCTTAATAAGAGGAGTGATGTGATCCAGAGTAAATGTCTGAGTGGGATGATAGGTGAAATTGGTCCTGTCTTCCTGACCTTTGCTGCTGAAGCCTTCTCTCTAAATATATCAACTCTGTACCACCAGGCTGGTAGCTGTTATTTTGGGGACTGACTGTAAGTCCTTTCCCCTAAATAGTAAATCTTCAGCCAGATCTTACTGACTCCAGAAGAGAGTACATTCCTCAGGAATTAGGTTCTGTGCAAAAGTTCTTAGACCTTTAGAAAATCAGTCTTGTCCATTTCTGTGGGTGTGTTGTCATCCTGAAAAGTGGCAGAACAGAAGTTGTTTGGTTTCCTGCAGGAAGAAGTGGGTAGTTTCTGTACAGTGTGTAAGGTGCTTGCTTAGCATGGGTCAAGGTCTGTTCTACTTCCAGACTAAACTTTCAATTTATTTTAAAGCTTATGCTAATGCCAGTGAGGGAGCAGATTACATTCTTTTTATTTTCTGATCTTTGCAGGCAGTTGCAGTCACATAAATAATGAATAAGCAAGTTCATTATCTTAAAATATTCATTATCTTCCTCATATCTGCAAAAGTAAGAGTAGGCTTTTCAAACTATTGTAGGTTTCCATAGGGAAAAACAATAACAAAAAAAAACTTCTATACAATTGCTTTGCCACAGAATGGGTGATAAAACATTAGAGAGTTTATGGGTTAGGATAAGAGAGTCCAGCATGGTGACATCCTGCTGGTGTCTGCTACAGATCTCCTGAGCATGGGGAAGCAGGTGAGGTCCTTTAGAGACAATGGGAAAAAGCTTCGTGACCTTAACCCCTCCATTACCTTGCTGGAAGTGCAGCAGAACAGAAGAGATCTAATCTAGAGCTTAATTAATTCAGGAGATTTCAGGTAGCATCCAAACAGAGGTGACTGAGGAGCTGACAGGGACACAGTTCTGGGCTGGTGCTGACAAAGGAGGAAGAACTGCTTAAAAATCATAGATCTGTGTCTGCATCATGTATGTACATCATGTATGTACATCATGTATGTATATCATGTATGTACACCATGTATGTACATCATGTATGTACATCATGTATGTATATCATGTATGTACATCATGTATGTACATCATGTATGTACATCATGTATGTACACCATGTATGTACATCATGTATGTATATCATGTATGTACCTCATGTATGTACCTGTGTGCACACACACACACACACACACAGGAGTTATTCTTCTTTTGCCTTTTTGGAGTTGAGACTTTAGATGTCTCCTGTCTCCCAGAAAACAAGTCCAGTGCTGCCTTGGGGGCTGAAGTGCAGCACCACGGGAGCTGAAGCTCCTGTTTGCTCCTCACATTGGTGCAGCCCAGACAGGAGCATCCTGCCCACACTTGGCTGCACTTCAGTAGTAGTGAAATAATAGTGCAGTGTTCTTTGTCCTTTCAGATTCAATCATGTGCCTGCCCTGTGTCCTCAGCTGTGCTGGCTTTTGCCGTGGAGCACCTTGGGCTGGCCTGTGACAATTGGCCTTGCACAGAAACCCCTCAGCTTTGTCTGCTGAGCACTCTGACACCGTGCCACTGCACCTTCCCTGAGTGCCAGCACTGCAGTCCTGTGGGACACACTGCTGACAGGATCTTCCTTCTTTCCTGTTTCTTCCTTGTAGGACTGATAAATCCAACTGGTGTGAACTCATTACAGCAGTCGTGACATCACATTTTAACAAGGGCTTAAAGCAAACAATGGTGGTGTTGCAGCAGCTGCCCTCCCAGTGCTGGAATTAATCTTACAGCAACTGATTTGTTTGAAAGAACTGATTAATGTGCCACGAGTGGTTGGCTCTGTGTTTGCTGACACACTCTGCTCTATCCATTTTCCATGGTGGCTGCTCTGCCTTGGTTCATCTTTTGTTTCACCCTGGCTCTATCACTGATTTGCTCATTGATCATGATATGTGCTCCAAGAGACTCCAATATTCAGCTGGGCTGAGTTGAATTCCCTGGAACTCTGTTCCAGTGTATTGTTCAAAAAATTCTGGCTGCTATTTTTATTTATCAGCTCTTTTCCTTTAATAAAACTTTCATACACACAAAATGTGCAGCCATTCATAAAGGTGACATTTCATCTTGTCACAGTCAGTGTGTTAAGACCTTTGGAAGTTTGGCAGGATTTTTACACGGACACTGATTTATTTATGGAATTAGTGAAATGTCAGGAGAATCAGAGGTCTTGAAGCAGAAACCTACTGACCAAAGGCATCATCATAGCAAAACCAGGGAGTCTTTCCTTGGTGGTGAAAGGAAAACGTTTGGGGGATATTTGAAGTGCAAGTTACAGTGTTTCATGTCAGTCTGAATTGTGAAAGTGTCTGTGATGTGTGCACAAATGCCTGCTGGGGGCCTGAGAGCAGCAATTTCACACAAAGATAAAATCATAACTTGCTAAAACTTTGCTTCTGTGCCAGCATGGTGATTGCAATACACAGAGGTGATGATTCCTGTAGGATTTACAAACTCTTCTGATAGCACCACTGAAGGCCCCACAGATATTTCATTGAATTGATATTTCAGTGTCGAGTCTGGAGTGAACTTTAGTCTCTGAAGTGACATTAGTGCAGTTCTGCAGAGCTCCCCACTCCAAAGGCATGTTTGTGGCATCATAGCCAAATTAGAGAGTGTAGCTTGTACAAGCCAACGTGTGCTGTCATTCTTCTGGTACTTTTGGGGAAAATACTGAAACAAGAGAGGAGAATATCTCCTGTTGGGCCACCAAAAACTGTCTCTAGGCAGCCCAACACAGTAGATCTTACAACCTTTCACCGAGGAGCAACACCAGGATATGACAGCAGATCTCTGGAGGCTTTTATATGCCATGTGACATAATGTCCCAGCAGAATCTTTTGACACAAATTACAAGCCTAAGAGGTTTGGATTAAATAGACATATTTTCCTCAGGAAAGACAGAGCAGGGAAACTTATAAATCAACTAGAAATGCAATAATTGCACTCGCTCTTGGTGACAGCTGGGATGCAGTGGTGCTATTTCTTTATCTTAAATATGTTGGTGAACATAGGGATGCATTTTAAGCTGCTTTTAGGAAGGTTACAGCAACAAAAAGGATGAAGCTGCATTATTTATAATAATGTTTGTTTCCAGGTTTCACCAATTACATGCGGAGTCCATCGGGGGACATATTCAACCCAGAACATTACCAAGTGAACCAGGACATGAGCTACCCTCTGAGTCACTATTTCATTACCTCTTCACACAACACCTACCTCATGGGAGATCAGCTGATGTCCCAGTCCAGGGTGGACATGTATGCATGGGTGCTACAGTCTGGCTGTCGCTGCGTGGAAGGTAGAGAGCAAAAAGGATCTGTCAGTGAGCTCTGTAGTCTTGTTTCTCCTCTATAAAGTAAGATTTGTGGCTTCTGCAGAAGATGTGGTAATTGGGGAGAGGGAAAAGCCTGGGAAAATGGGGTCTTCCCTTCATAAAGAACAACAAAATAATGTTGTGATAGAATGGACAAATTTCCTTGAGCATGGAAATAAGATGGACATTTGAGGAATGGTGTTGGTACTTATGAAAAAAATTGTAAACCTCTTGTTGTAGAGAGGATGCTGATATTGGGCAGAATGCATTGGTGCTTGCCCTGCCTTGCCAAGCCTGTGACAACCAGAGTGGCAAATATGGCACAGTCCCTGCCACACCTGAGAGGAAAGTGGATGTTTCTGCTAAGGGAAGCCTGGGAGTATTCTGTGAAATGCTGACAGTCTCTGCAGTGACCAGGAATCCTTTTTGTGCAATCCCTTCTGAGGCTTGTGCTGCCTTTCTGAGACATCTCCTGTTCAATAATTGTCTTTAACGTTCTGACCATCAAAGTGCTTTCACAGTTTGTCAGAAGGCAAAGGTGGTTTGCTCAGGTTGGATTATAGGTGTGCCATTGGGGGCTTCAGGGGAGTAAAACATTGCATGGAAAGATGATTATAGGCAAGGATAAAGTCAGGCAAAATCCAAGGTGGGCTAGAGATGACCAGCTTGGCTAGGGCTGTGCTGTGAGCAGCTTGGCTAGGGCTGTGCTGTGAGCAGCTTGGCTGAGAGCCTCTGCTTTCCTTTCCAGGGTCAGCAGTAGCACAATGGAGGCAATGCTCTGCTCTGTCATCTCTCTCCCTGTCCTAGCATTCCTCAGCACTTGTTAGAAGAGTTCCTTTGCTTGGGGCTTTCTCAAACAGTGGGAACAGTCACCTGCTCCCAGCACAAGGTCAAGGCCAGGAAGTTCCTTCCAAGGAAGATAAAGATGAAGGGTGGGAATGAACCTGTGCCTGCTGTGGGCTGCTCAAGGGAATTGCAGGGTCTCGTGCTCCCCCCAGATGTTGGCCCAGGGGTTCCTGGTCTGATGGGTGGCATTTTTTGTGTCCTACAGTTGACTGCTGGGATGGGCCGGACGGTGAACCAATTGTCCACCATGGATACACCTTGACTTCCAAAATCCTCTTCAAAGATGTGATTGAAACTATCAACAAATATGCCTTTATCAAGAACGAGTATGTATGCAGCCTGCCAACCTTTCTCAGGGCTATGCCTGGGGGTGTTCCCTGGCATCCTTGTTCAGGGAGCGAGGACCTGACCTGTTCCTGCAGAGAACAGAATTCCAGACAGAATTTGGAGTTGTTTTCTGGGGGGAAATCCTTTGGATCCTTCAGAAAGAAACACCAAGGCAAAGCTGAGCAGGGACATTCTGCACAGAGGTGTGGGGCTGGCTTTACTGAGCTTCTACAACACCTGAGGAGCAACAGGTTTTGCCAGTGAATGTTTTTAGTGAAGAGCTGACAGTTGAACCACTTTATCTCTCTGGGTGTGCACTCTGGTGCTGCCAAGCATACACCTGGGTGCTCCAGGGAGAGGAAATAAGTCAGGGAATAAAGAATCCAAAGAGACAGTAGCCCGATTGTAGACAAAGCAGAATGTTCAAGAGAAAGGAATTATTTTCCCTACAGGTACATTGCTCAAAAAATCACTATTATTCATGGGAAGTTTCATACACCTTGGCAGTTACTGTTCTCCTCCTCCACACACAGTCAAAATGTGTGTGCCAACCTTTTTTTTTTAAATAGAAATGACTTTATCTCTAAAAATTTTCCAGTAGCTCCCCCAAAGCAGCCCATCTGCCTTTATAAATAGAGCTGAACTTGCACTAAATTTTCAGACCAGGTAAGCTTCTTGTGAGCTCGAGATTTTTTGAAGTTTGCCTGAAGACATGGTAAACAAATCAAAGGAAACCTGGCCAGCAGAATATAAGGCAATGCTTCTGGAACTGTTCAGTTTTTTAAACCTTTGCAAAAATGTTAACTGGGACCACATCCCCAACTGGGAAAGTTTTGTCCTGCAGGCACTGTCTGGCTGAAAGCCTTATTTTTCCTGATGAGGGGCTGATAAGGGGCAGAATCGATTTTTAATTTAGAATCCCTGATAGTTCAGTCCTGCAAAACTCCTTATAGACTGTTTCTTGTGCTTATCTTAAAAATGCATCATTTCTAAAGAGAACTCCATCCTCACTGTGGTTTTACACAGCACTGACCACACTGGAGTAGATGTTTCACAAGTCTTAACTTCAACCAACCAGGCACTGTTGTTCCTTGGCCTCAGCCTGGAAAACCAACAATAAATGACAACAACAAAACTATTTCTAAATCTAGAAACAACACTTGTTGTCTTTGTAGAAGAGGCTTTGTGTGCAGGCTGCTCTGTTGTTAGTGTTAAAGTGTTCCTGCTGTAAGAGCTGAAGCTGCAGCTGATTCTTGCTTGTCTCTGCAGGTACCCCGTGATCCTGTCAATTGAGAACCACTGCAGCATCGTGCAGCAGAAGAAGATGGCTCAGTATCTTACAGAGATCCTGGGAGACAAACTGGATCTGTCCTCTGTGCACAACGATGACTCCACAAAGCTCCCTTCACCAGCAAGTCTTAAAGGGAAGATCCTGGTTAAGGTGAACACCTGCTTCATGTGTCCCTTCTGTCCTTTTGTTTGGGATGGTGATGATTTCTGCCTGCTTATCACTGTACCTGAACTTAAATCATTTCAGTCCTTAGGAAACTGCTACTTAAGGTTCTGAACAAATGTCTTCTCCATCAGTAAGAACCTGCAAAAGAACATGCTTTGAATAATCTGGGTTTTTTTTCCAAATGTGTGATAGCAAGAGCTGCATGCTCCCCTGCCTCTGTAATAAATTTATCTTCTAGGGCAAGAAACTTCCAGCCAACATCAGTGATGATGCAGAGGAAGGAGAAGTTTCTGATGAGGACAGTGCAGATGAGATTGATGATGACTGTAAACTAATGAATGGAGATGTAAGTGAAGTGCTCATCTGAATGTAAATGTTTGCCAAGGCTTTCCACCCCAGTGAGAGGACACCTTGCAGGAGTTCTCTGGAATGTGGATGTGGTCAGATCTTTGGGATTCATCTCAAATGGTTTAGGTTCTAAACCTTCACAGGGGCAGATTAACAAAAGAGCACATGAAGCATCACCAGTTCCAGGGGTTACCTTTCAAGTTTAGAATTTTAAAGAGTAATATCTCATGATTCTTCATTGCATCACAGTGTTCTTTCCCTCAAATGCAGAAAGAGAAAATAAAATATTCTACTTATGTCAAATTGTGGTCATTTTACAGAGCATCCCTTTGCTGTGCTGAATGCTGGGCTTGGTTGATTTTTACTGCAAGGAAAATCTCTGCTTCAATCTGAAAATCCCTTATTTCTTCATCCTTTTTAAAAGTTCTATTTTTTTGTCACTTTAATCTTCTGGCAAGTTCCATTGCACCTTGCAGAAACCATAAAAAACACAGCAAAATCATTTAATGTCATAAACCAGATTGCCCTGGAGAGAGTTTGCATTCTCTGTCCTCTCTCCCTCAGGCAATTTCCTCATTTTGTATTATGGATCTGATCCTTTTCATATAAGAGAGAAACCTCTTTGTGAATAAGACTAGCAACAGAAAAAAATAATTTCTTTGCTTTTTGGAAGTTATTACATGTTAGCATATCACTTTTCAATATTTTACAGCATCATCTCTGTAACTAACAGTTCACTTTGCTGAGGTTTACTGATGCTTTAAATCTGAGATTTGCTACACCTGGTTCGCTCTCCAAAATGAATTTTTGAAGAGTTCAGAAAATCAGAGCTTGTTTCATGACAAATGAAACTGGGAATTCGTGAGGCCTACTGAGAAAACACAATCTGTCACCCCTTCAAAGACCTGAGTGATAAAGAAAACTCTGAATTTTTATTTTTAGTTTTATTTCCCCACTCCCCCCCATGGGCCATGAACAGAGCAGGGAGCAGAAATTCTCATGCATTTTGCCTTTGATCTGGTCAAAAGAGGATTCTAAAGCATCTCCCATCCATTCCATCCAGTAGATCTTGCACCTATTGTAGCTTCAGGGTCAGCCTGGGCATGGCACAGAACTCACATGAGACTTTTTCATCACTACCTACTTCAATGATTTAATGTTTTCTTTGTAGGCATCTGCTAACAGGAAAAGAGTGGAGAATATAGCAAAGAAAAAACTTGACTCCCTGATAAAAGAATCCAAAATCCGTGACTGTGAAGATCCAAACAATTTTACAGTATCCACTCTACCATCATCAGGAAAGCCTGGGCTGAAGTCTGATAGTAAGAAGGTGAATTTATGTTTTATTGTACTTGTGTTTCATTAGTTTACTAAAGATATCTTGTATTACTGACTTCAGCTTCATAGCTGAATTCATGCAGTTAATGATGATGCCAGGTGAACATCACTGTCAGATACACAAACTATTTATCTTGCTCACACAGCAATTGGAGCATGAAATGTACTCTGAAATGACTTTTCAACAGAAAGAATTTGACTTTCCATTTTAAAAACTGCTTATGAAAGTTGGGCTGGTTTTGTTCCTCAGTTCTCTATGTTCTATGCATTTTCATTGTATTTTAATTTTATATTAACTCTAATTTATAAAAATGCACTCAGCCCACAGACTACACTTCATGAAGTTGAGGCATTTTCATTTTAGACTTTGTAATAAGCCACAAAAAGCTTGGGAAGATTGTTCCACGCAAATGAAACACGGTGGAGATCTGCCAGTAATAAGCAGGTGCAATAACCAGGGATTAAAACTAAACCAGGGATGAGAGCTAAAAATCAGCTTCCCAAAACATTCTGTGGGGTGAGTTTTGGATGTACTTTAAACTCAGTGCTTTACCACGATGTATCAGAGAGTTCCTGTGAGAGCCACTACAGGCAAGGCTTGAAAAACCCTTTAGCAGAGGTGTTACCCAGAACAGTCAGTGTGAAAACCCCCTCCTGTTTGTGCTGATATCCAGAGACTGCCTGAGCACTCTGTCTGAGCTCCTGTGTTCTTCCCTCTTTGCCTGCCTCAGAGTAAACTTGAGGATGATGTGGAATCCGGGGAAGATTTCAGTGCCAGCAAAAGGCACAGCCGGTCACTCATGGGCAGCTTTTCCAAGCGCAAGGTGAGGCCCTGGCAGGGCGAGGTCTGCGCCACATCTTGGATTCTTGGAGGGTTTATTTGCATACAGTGGAGAGGAATTTCATAACTGCAGCATCTGCAGCAGCACCTCTCTCTGAGGCTGTTCTCTGACAGGCTGGGGAGCTGCTTATCGTTGTGCATAACAACACAGATTCAATTTACATGAAGGTCTCAGGGCATCCGAGATCTAACTGAGAGCCACAAAAATTCATTTACACCTTTTATCTGAGGATCTGTGCTTCCTTTATAACAAGGCTCAGACCCTGGGCTGAGTTTTCCCCATGTGCAAATTCTGCTGCAGAACGGAGTGTTACGAAAGCTGTCATTTTCCATTTTCTCTAAGTAACACACTCATTGGCATAACAAAGCAGAATTGTAGCCAGCTGCTCAAACTTTGATCACACAGTTATGATATTATGGTTTTATTTCCTTCTGGCACAGAAAAAAGGAAGCAAATTGAAAAAGGCATCAAGTCTGGAAGAGGGTGAAGATGATTCGGATTCGCAAGGGAATTTAGCCAGGAGCTCTGTACATTACAGCAGGTTTGTAAACAAGTGATTGGACAACTTTATTGCTAAAATATGCCTGCATAAATGCACCCACTAAATAAGTTTGCTTCTGGTCTAAATGCCAGTTTATAGATGGCTGCAGGCAGGTGACAGGAATATGGGGAGATGCAATGTCTGCCACCAAATCACCACAATGATCTCTTGGTGCTGTTCAGACTAATTAGCAAAGCACAGTGGACCTGTTATGCATTTTGAGTTCTTATTGTCTCATGTATTTCTTTACCCTGATTTATTTCTAAATATGAACGATAACATTTACCCCTTAATAAGTGGGAAGTTAATTTGTTTTGTCTTTCTAGAGTAAACCGACAGAAGAAGACAATGAAGCTGTCCAGGGCCCTGTCTGACCTGGTGAAATACACAAAGTCTGTTGGCATCCATGACGTTGAAACTGAAAGTAAGTTGAAGTAAAAGTTTGCTGAAAAAAATCATTACATTAAGAAATGGAAATGTTTGTGTTCTTACATATCTTTTTATTTAAAGAAGAGTTCTTAATGAGGATTCAGGTCACCACCATATCCAAGTTCATTTTCCCAACCATAACTGCTCCAACCAGCACCGTACCTGCTGTAATTTAAGGAAAACATTGTTCCCTCTGAGTGGCATGTACTGAAATGATGCTTGATAGTTAAAAGGAACTAGTGCTATGTACTTCTGAAAGCTTTATCTAGATAATAAATAAATGAATAAGGAGATTACCTCTAATCTCCTCCTCTCCCCTCTGTAGTCTCTTCCAGCTGGCAGGTTTCATCTTTCAGTGAAACCAAAGCCCACCAGATCCTGCAGCAGAAGCCAGCACAGTACCTACGCTTCAACCAGCACCAGCTGTCCCGCATCTACCCCTCCTCCTATCGAGTGGACTCCAGCAACTACAACCCCCAGCCTTTCTGGAATGCTGGCTGCCAACTTGGTGAGCAGAAAGGAAACTTTACTTATTTTTGTGCTGTTTTGGCAGGGATGTTTTAATAGGAGTGCTGGAATCACTCCTTAGTGTCGAGGGCCTTGGCCCCCGTTGGGATTGGAACTGGGGGTTCCAACCCCTGTCCTCTGCCCTGGGGTTTTTCTTCTTTTGGTTTGTCATGTTGGAAAAAAATGCTGCAAGAGATATTCTTCTGCTGTTTCAGAGTTGTTTATTTTTCTTATCAAAACTTCGGAGGCAGTGGCAGCATCTTCCAAGGACACCAGGGCAGAAAGGCAATGGCTGCAGATCAGCAGCTACTTTTATATCTTACTAACAACCACTCAAGAAACAATACATATCTTATTTTCTTTTCAACACCAGTAAATCCTCATCTTATTGATATGTCTTTTCAATACTAACTTTTTTTCACCAACCAACACACCACAGGAACTGGTGTCAGAGGAGAGAATGAGGAGAGAGGAGAAGAAGAAAGAAGGAAAAACCACACTCAAAAATCTCTATCTTGCCCCTATGTAATACATAGAGCAAGATCTTAAAAACTACAACTAAACTCTCTGTGGTACACCAAACAAAAATCTCTTCACCTCTCTGGTGCATTCAGGTTCTCCCAAAAGTGGAGGGAGCTTCTCCAAAAGCCTAGGTCGCTGGCTAGGCCACTTTTGAGGAGCTCTGGGGATATAAAGAAACCACCAGAGGAGCAGGAGAAGCTTTCAGGCTTCCCTGGACTCTGACACTTAGGACACTCTGAGTTCTCTGCTTATCCAGGTTTGCTGACCACTGAGTCCTCCTTGTTACTGTCCCTGGACTGATTACCTTGAACATGTGTCCTACGTGTAAGGAGCTGTCTGGTAAATGGAAATAAATGAACTTCTCAGATGTAAAAGGGCTTCAGAGTCCAGCTCTTTTGGAGAGCTTCTCTCTTTGAAGATGTAATATATAAGAGAATTATTTTCCTTAAGATATCTGATTTTTTGCATCTAAGAAGTCAAATTTGAATCTGATTTCTTTTTTTAAACAGTTGCACTAAACTACCAGTCAGAGGGGAGGATGCTGCAGCTGAACAGGGCCAAATTTAGTGCCAATGGGAACTGTGGCTATGTCCTCAAACCAAACTGCATGTGTCAAGGTAAGGAAAAGCAGCAAAATCCATGGATCACTGACTGCATGACAGGATTGAGTGTGGGGCCTTGTTACACTTGGTGTAAAGATGTATTTCTGATGCTAGAAGCAAATGAACCAGAAGGTATCTGTAATCAAAGTCATGTTACACTTTTTTCACATGAATGTGGCTCTTCATTCTTACAGGTGTCTTTAACCCAAATTCTGAAGACCCACTGCCTGGTCAGTTGAAGAAACAGCTGGTTCTACGAATTATCAGTGGTCAACAACTTCCCAAACCACGTGATTCCATGCTGGGAGACAGAGGAGAGGTATGGGACAGCTGGTGATTGTTCTTGGTGTGGTGCAGAAGGTTTCTTTCCATACTGGCTGGGCTAAGGAGGAGGATTTCACATCCTGCAATTATTTGTCAGGAGACATAGAACATGAGTAAATGAGGTCATGAATATCCTACATCATCAGGTGGTTTTCTTCACTTTTAAGCATCACAGCAATGGTTTGGTTGTTTTCCTCCATTTGCCAACACAGTACTTCCAGGAGAAGCAAAAAAAGGAGAGAGATCTTATCAATTTAATAATCCCCTCCACATGGCTCAGGAGCAATAATTACTCAGATATTCATGTACAGTGCCCACAGTGTAAAAGCCATTTGCTTGGATTTCATCTTTGTTACTCTTTCTTTCCAATATTTGTTGCTTTTTGTTTTTCAGATCATAGATCCTTTTGTTGAAGTAGAAGTTATAGGCTTACCTGTTGATTGCTTCAAAGAACAAACTAGAGTAGTTGATGATAATGGTAAGATTATCTGGGATTTATGTTTTTTATAGCTGAAACATCCTATTTCAGGCTCATAAAGATATGCATGGATAAGATTTGGTGCCTATTATGACAAAGCCCTGAAAATCAGATTTAAGCATTTTTAGTGCTAATTAGACTTGAATCTTGAATTGTTTGACTGAGTTGGCATAAATGTGCTGAAGGTCTTGGTGCAAAACAAGACATCTGTCTTCTGAGTGTGAGAGAAGGGTATTTTGAGCTTGCTGGGGTCAAAAGGCAGGTCCAAATTTAGGTAAGACCCCACTCTTTTCCTTGCAAATCCTTGTGCTGTTGTGTCTCCTGTGGAGTACTGGATTTCCCAAGATCTATGATCAATCTATCAGGAAAACCAGAATGACATTGCAGTTTAGGCATTCCTTACGTAGGCAGACTTCTTGTTTCTTGTGAATGAGATACCTAAAGGCTGATTCCCTCCTTCCAAGGTTTTAACCCCATGTGGGAGGAGACGTTGGTGTTCACAGTGCACATGCCAGAGATTGCCCTGATCAGGTTCCTGGTGTGGGACCACGACCCCATTGGGAGGGATTTCATTGGCCAGAGGACAATAGCCTTCAGCAGTATGATGCCAGGTAAGAGAAAGGTCACATCCCAAATTACTGGGCTGGGGTTTCTCCAAATTATCTCCAAATTATAATTTGTGATAAATGAAAATTAATGTATCTGCTGCAGAAACTTCTAGTTAGAACAAGAGACTGGAACTTGGGCCCTGAGTTCTCTGCCTCAGTCCACTGCTGACTTACATGGTGATGAAATTAATCCATTAACTCTAGACTTTTGGGACTAGATTTGATAAAAATAGGTAAGATTGTTAAGCAGGATGGGTAAACACTGTGGGTTTGGCAGGCTACTGTACAGAACCTTTACTCCTTTATTGCTTTTTCCTCCATTTCCTCACACCAGTTTTTGAGAAACCACTGGAGTTTTGCTTAGCCCTATGACTATGAGTAGTAGTTTAACACAGAATAGAAAGTTACCTATTCTAATGATGGCACCCACATTATTAAATGCCATTTTCTGACAGTTTTCTATGTCTTTCCAGTTCAGTCTTCTTTTGCATTAAAGCTTCTTCTGTGTATATTTTTCTTTCCTTTCAAAGTAAAGAAAAAAAATTGTGTTTAAGATTGAAAGCAAACATCCAGTCTCAATAAACTGACCTTGGATGAAAGGTTTGCAGTCTTAATAATGGACTGCAAGTCCAGAGGAGAGAATGTGGAGAATGTGGCCAAGTTTAAATCATGGATTGACAGCAGCAATAAGGGACCCTGGATGAAACAGGACATGGCTGTTTTATAAAATCATGACAAAAATGGGGGTGAAGTTTGTAAGTGGTGTGGCTCAGGTACCTGAGTGTGGCAAGGTGATGCTCGAGCCTGGATGCTCCCTGTGAGGAGGAGCTGGGAGAAACCTGCTTGATCTCCTCTGCTGCTCACAAAACAAAAGTCTGCAGCTGCCTGTGATGTCTGTGACCTGTCTGTCTGTGACCTGTCCCAGCCCCGTGCCAGCTCTGCTCCCTCTGTTTCAGGTTACAGACACGTGTACCTGGAAGGCATAGAAGAGGCTTCCATCTTTGTGCATGTGGCTATTAATGACATCTGTGGTAAGGTGAGTTTCTCTGTGGTGTGCAACACACCCACAGGAGCTGCCAGGATCTGGTGTCACCCCAGGGAAGCCCAGTGGGTGAAGGTCCAGGCTGATGTTTTTGTTCACTTAGAGTAAAATTTATCTCTGTGCTTGTCATGGTAGCTCGAGATCTTTTTGAATATCCGTGGAGATAAAAGCAAATCATAGGGAAAGTTATAAAAGAGATTCTTGCAGTGCCTTTTTGAGGAAGCCATAGGGGAAGGTTATTCCTTAGCAGCACAGATTTATAGAAATGATGTGATTGTGTCCAGTCCTGAGTGCACCTTGCTGAACCAAAGGTTACACACCTTAACCCTGGCTCCCTGCAAAGCTCATGCTATGAAGGCTCTGCCTGACATTTCGGCATTTTAAATTTAATTGAATTCTTCAATCTCATTTGTCTTGGATTTTTTGCCACAATAACACTCTAAAATGCAGAGGAAAGGTGATGCTGGTATTAGTTATTGGACACATTTACACTCCTTGTCTGTTATTAAGAGTGTGTTTGCCTCACATGCAGGAAATGAACAACTCTTGGGGTACCACATCTCGATTTCCACGAAAGTAAAGCCCTAATTTCAAACTTTTCCTAAGCCAGCTAAAAACGAGACAGCTCCTGTCCTCTCAGTGCGCTGTTGTGTGCTGTTAATGTCGATGAAATTCAGGTACCAAGCACCGTGCAGAGCCTTGAGGATCTCAGTCTGTCCCGCAGGCAGGACGGAGCCTCCTGCAGTAGCTCGGTGCAATATCGGCATGGGGACAGCAGGAGGAGGCATCCACCGGGCTGGGAATTCCCGGTTCCCCCTCGGAAGGGCAATTCGAGCAATTCCTGAGCAGGAAAACAGCTTTTTTTTAACTGCTGGACTTTAATCACCGCTTAGTTACTTAATTCCATCAGCCTCCGAGTCACAGCAGTGTTTGATGGAAGGGACAATGTTCATCCTCTGTGAATGTTTGAATTGTTCTCAATTCCAACCTCCTTTGGCAATATTCTCTCTCCTTTTAGCCTTAATTTCCTAGTGATAGTTTGCAGAAGGGCAACCTGTGCGTTTAAACCTTGGCAGTTTTTTGAGGGCAGGGATTTTCTTGGTGTTCCCTGATTGCTTCTCACTGTCACTGCAGTCTCTCTGGGTTTGCTGCTGTTAAGAAGGGTTTCTGTGCACTGACAAATTATAAGGATTTTGGAAGGAAAGCCTGTGTGTGTTGTGGCTTTGTTTTGGTTTGGTTTTGGTTTTTTAATTTATAAATTTTAATAAAAACTACTGAAAATGTGGAACAAATATTACACGTCCCTTTCTGGTTTGGTTGATCTTAATCACTTCTTGCTTTGATTTTCTGTTAACAGAGTGCTGTCCAAACTAGAATTTTTTCTGTTTTCCCTCTCTTAATTATGGGCAAAAAATCACCCCAGTTATCAGCATTTTGCCCATTCTTTATAAATCCAGGAATTCTAATGCAAACATTAACATTTTAGGACATTTTGTAAATGGAGATATTCCACCTGCTCAGTAGCTTGATATCACTAAAACAGTCTTAGATTTTTTTTTTTCACCTTAACTTGTGTGTGAAATCTCTTTCAGATTGCTCTGTTTCCTGGAAAGGCTTTTCTTTGTTTCTGTCTCTTGTGTGCTCTGCTCATGTACTGCAGAATTTCTTGTGGTTTTTCTAGATGTGCCTCTCTCTGAGATCCTCCCTCACTGTTATTTTGCCTTTACTCTGTCTGTTTGTGATTTCAGTGGGCTTCTCTATGTCAAAAAAGTCTCCTTTTAGAAGCAGAGCGTTTTTAGACGCCTCGAAGGTACCCCTCCTGTCTCAGGGAGGTGCAGTGACACCACCACACACCTGCATGCCTTGAGCTGGTAGCTTCATTAGCATCGATGTTTCTTTGTTAGCATTTTCGAGCTCTTCAACTCATGGGACATGAACTGTGACATTTGACTTGGTCGCTCCTGTTGGGTCATTGACAGCCAGGGAGCTCTCCCTGTGTGAAGCAGATCCAGGATAAAAGTCCTGACATTCTCCTTCTCTCAGTCTCTCCCTCTCCTGCCTTTTCTCTTGAGGTCTATAATTCAAACCCCTTCTTTCACATGGAAAAGAACATTGACAGTGAATCATTTGCTAAATTGTGGGAAAGCCTCTTGTGCTGTTTTTCAAGTCTGCTTTAGAGAATGAAACAGCCCTGCAAAAGCTGGGCTAGAAGCTGAAAGCACAATGTCCTGGATCTCCCTCAAAACTGCTCTTTTATTTTTTTTCCTTCTTTTAATTTTTTTTTTTTCCCCCCCAAGTTAACCAAATCTGCCTTTGGGTTCTTGAATCACTCCATTGATTCAAGGAACAGTGTCCAGCTTAACAAAGCTGCACCAAACAAGCCAGAATGACACCTGGGGCCCTGCACTGCGTCTCACCCATTCCATCAGTGCTTCCCTTTTCTTTTTGGTGGATATTATTTGTGTGTGTTGTTTGTATGACAAATTTTTCTGGGTTTATGGCAAATATTTATATTGTCTGATTTTTATAGCAATAAAGTCATGTACTTGCCAACTTGTCTCCCAGTACTCCAAGCAGACTGTTCAATAGTCTGGACTCCCACAGAAGATTTACCAATATTTAATATTTGTCTTGCATGGAGAAAATCAATCCCTATCATCTTTACCTTATCCTAAAGGTAATTTTTATAATGTCCTACTAGCACTGAAAATTGAGGTATAGTAACTAAACTTTAGTCAATTATAATTGACTAAATATTATATTAAAAAGTAATATTGTGAACACTTTTATTGGTCCTTGTGTCAGCCAAATAAACCTTGATGCCACATGGCAGCTTGGCCAGGACCCTTGGGGTAACAGCAGCTCTCAGCCCAGGCTCAGTGCACAGGGCAGGCAATGTCTGTCCATTAAGTCCTGCACAGCAGAATTGGAAATGCACGAGCACACACTCAAATACTTACTTGGGGGTGGAAGACCATGGTGATTTAAATGAGACACTTCTGTGCTGTTGTTTGGCACTGCAGAAATGTGACCTCACACGACATCACAGGGCAGAACTGGAGCTGACAGCGAGCCTGGCAGGCATGGCTGCTGGGCAGGTTCTGTCACAGACTCCTTAAATGCACTTCAGTCATGGGGAACCCTGGGTTTATTAATTCATTTATGCTACAGCTGCTCAGGAGTCTGATCTAACTAGGAAATAAAGAGAACAAAGGCGGAGAAGTCGATTGAAAGAGAAATACCTTTCTGTGCTTTAGGTGGTCTGTGTTTAGGGGGCTCTGTGCACAGAGCAATCCAGCACTGGCTCAGGCATCAGCCTGCTGCTTGGAAAGTTGGCAAGTACATCCTGGAATGTTTGCAGGAATGCTGGAACTCTGTTTCATTGACATGTAAATCAGTTGTATGGTGGTGGGAGATTTATGATGGTGAATTTATGTGTTAAATGCTTAAATAACTACTGAAGACTATGGAGAACTGTATCATGCCACTGACTAACTTCCCTTGTTTATAGTGTGTTTCCTCAGTGCTGAAAACAAACTCGAGTGTCTTGGGATAAGTGTTGTATGGTAGGAAAAATTACCAGAATGTAATCACACAGGTAGAAATTGAAATACTCCATGATCTTTTGTGTGTGTGTAGTTAACTGCTATTCATGACAGTGCTCAATTCAACTGAAGTGTAGATCTCCTTTATACTGAAAAAATTTTCTATTTTATGGCCAGTGTTTATTTCCCAGCAATTCCTAGAGAATGCATTTACAGCAGGGACTTTAAATACATCTGCTTTGGGTGAAACTGAGAAACTCTTCAGCTTTCAGAATGAAATCCTTGTAGACAGAAGTATTTCCTTTTTTTGTCTTTTCAATAGCTCTAATGTTTATGTAGATGTTGTAAGTAGCTACGTGTTAGAAAGAAAATGGTGACAAATACAGAGATAAGTGTGGCTGGAAAATGTTATCTAAAAACATAGCTGAGAAAAAAAAAAGAGATGTGTTATTTTGCAAAGCTGCTGTTAGTGATTTTTTTCATTTTTAATGCCTGTCCTATTTCTGAGTTAGTTCTCATGCTGATGGTAGGAATATATAGCAGGAGGCTCTGTGTGTGAATGATCACTTGTTCATGCATTCCTGTGCTCAGAGGAAGAGCACTGCGTTTTCAATTAGGGACTTTTTATACTTTTATTCTTTTTTTTTATTTCTTTTGCAGGCCAAACAAGCTCTAGGTCTAAAAGGGCTGTTTCTCAGAAATCCAAAGCAGGCCTCTCTGGACAGTCATGCTGCTGGGCAGCTCCATCGCAAACATTCCTTTAGCAGCCACATCCTGAGACGGACAGCCAGCGCACCCACCAAGAGCCAGAAGAAGAACAAGAAGGGCTTTCCTGAGATTGCTTTTGACACAAAGGACAGCAGCTCTGCAGGGGCTGCAGAAGAGCAGGAAGTGGATGCTGCCTCCCAGCCTCGCTTTGTGCAAGAGCCAGAAAGTGCTTCCCCGGCCCCAGCTCCCCGAGACGGTGCCGGTGGGGAGGCACCTGGCAAGGGCTTGAAAGGTAAGGCCCAGGGCTCTCCCAAAGGGCCACGGCAGAGCTGTGCCCGCCCCGGGGCTCCTTTCAGCGAGCCCTTGCCCAGGGCACACAGGGTGAGGCTGCAGGAGCCCCAGGGGGAGAAGCAAAGCGTCTTCGCCCGCTGTGCCATCAACAGCTCGGGCAGGATTGGAGTGGCCACCAACTGCATGAAATGCATGATTGGCTCCAAGGAGAGCCCTGACCCAGAGGGCCCGTGGAGTGACCACCCTGGCAGGCCCATTGCTAGGGACCCCCTGCACCCTGAGCAGGGCAGCAGTGCAGAGGAGAGGGTAGAGCTCAGGACCTGGGTTGTCAGAGGGCAGCCCAGGCCACACTCAGACTTGCAGCCTTGCAGCAGCCCTGGAACTGCAGATGATCTGACAAGGAGCACTCAGTCTTTTGTGACCCCAGGGAAGAGAAGTGTTGACTCTAAGTGTCACGGAATAAAGGCTCATTCCCGGCAGCGGTGGCAGTGCCAATCAGGTGGCAAGTATGGAAGCACTGTCAACTTGGTTGGAGCCAGCAATGGCTCTATATCCTCCAACTCCAGCAGTCTAGAAAGCCTTGGAAGCCCAGAATTCCCCAAGCACTGGTCTGAACCTTCTCGAAGGCAAGTGGGCACCCTACAGAGGGAAATGAATGCCTTGTTCGTTCAAAAATTGGAGGAAATTCGAAGTAAATCCCCTATATTCTTTACTGGTAAGACCAGATTTTCTTCACCCTTCTCCACTGTAGATCACATCATTGTCTCAGCTTCTGCGTAGCGTCCTTACTTAGAAGCTCCTCTGTGTTGTTTGGCTGTCAAGAGCTCTTTTTCCTTTTTTTAATTTTGGCAATGACAGAAAAAAAAACCATCTGCATAAATATTTTTATTTTCTTTTTTGTAGACGTGTCTGGTTTAGATTAGTCCTTGCCATGCCTAGTTAACCATCTGCAGTAGTGACACTGTCAGTAGTCCATGAATGTTTGGATTGTTTGTTCAGGGTTTTTTGTCTCCTTGGTTTTCTTAGTGAATGTGGTATGATACTAAGTAAATTTTAAGATCCAAACCAGAGCATTAAGTGAGATGGATTATGGAAAACCCACATCAACAAATAATATTTCCATTATCAGCCTTTGTGTTTCACTGAGGGATACCCACATCAGGGATGATGTCTAATATCAAAGAAACCAGTTCCCTCCTCAAAGATCTTGCAGAATCACTGCTGTCAGTCCAGGAATTACTGAATGGAATTCTCTCCTCTGGGGTGTTCAGGAGATCATATTTTACAAACACAGCAGCCCATTCTGGTCCTAAATGTGACTGCAAACATTTGCACTGCGCTGTAATGTCGCACACATGCTCTGGCCGTGGCCTGAGGGCAGAGCTGCACAGCACAGAGCAGCAGAGTGTGGGATCTGATGCTCCCTGACATCAGCCAGGCTGAGGCACTCCTGGCATTCCCCACTGCAAAGCCAAATGTGCCCACTCAGAGGAAAGCTGCTGAAGCTGCAGCATTTTGTGGTTGTTTCAAGGCAGAAACAGGCATGTGCTCACTGGGACTGCACCTGTACCAGCAGCTGGGGGTTTGCAAGGATGGGAAACAGAAGCAAAGGCAATTGAAGGATATATTTTAATAAGAAAAATGGCATTTTCCCTCCCGATTTGGCAGGCATGGGAGCAAAGAAAGGAGTTCTTGACAAGAATTTTCTGTTTCACAGAATGCTAAGGAGAAAGTATGAAATACAGCTTTTGGCTGTGACTGCAAGAGCTCCTCCTCTTCAAATCCCTTGCCCTCCTCCTTAATTGTCAAAGGAATTTGGACACTGGTAGTTACATTTTCAGGAACAATGAAGCGACTTTGGTGCTTTTCTTAAGATCTTATTTAGTAATAGTTTCTGGTTGCCCATCTATAGTGGGCTTCTCTGAAAGCCTCACACAGGAATTGGAGGTATTTTATTTGTTTGACCAGTTTCATCTGGCTGGGTGTCTGCAATTTACCTTCTTTTTTTAATACCTTTTTTGTTTTTTTTCATTTTTTCCAGATATTTTTCCAATCTCTGCTTTGGGCTTTTAGGAAAATACCAGGACAATAGGAGGGGAGAAGTTTGCTGGTTCCCGTGACTTGCAGTTAATCCAAAGCAGCAGAACTCTTTCTGTGCCTAAATTATTGGCATCAGGCTTTTCACAAACTCTGAGTACTGTGACATATGAAACCATTTCCCATTATCAGTGCCAGCTCCCCCACCAGCCCCCCAAGTCACTAAACAAATATTGTGATATGCTTGAAATTTGATTAAATCCATCTGACTTCCCAAGCATGGAATCAGCAAACCCTTAAAATGGTTAGATGGTGCCCTGGACTGGCTGCTGCTGGTCCAGTGACAGCTCCTCTGTGTGCACAAACAGCTCTCTTTCCCATCCTCCTGCAAGGCCGTGCCTTGAGCCAGGAAACCAGGGAAACCAACTCCATGGCTGCACTTGGGAATTGCCTTCTGCTGGGGGAAGTGCCCCAGGATGAGACAGGAAACTCTAGCCCCTAGCTGGCCCTTTATGGCACCAGCCTTGCATTTTCCAGGGATTCTCCTTCCAAGTGTGCCCCAGCCTGTGCTGGTGGATGAGGAGAAGGAGGTTTAGATTCATTTGATTCATTAGTCTGACCAGCTCTGGGCTCTTCCTGACACTCCTCCAGATACTGAGAGCCTGGGAATGTTGGATTTGGCTTATGGACACATGTGCCTGCTTCCCCTCCAACACTCCCAGCCAGGGCAGGGCAGGCCAGGGAACAGCTGCTCCCATCCCTCAGCTCCTTCCCTGGGCTGGAATTCCTGGTGCCAAAGGAAGGGCTTGGGATTCCCTGGGCAGGTTTTGGGAGTGCAGGTGATGTTTGGCATTAGGAGAGGGCTGTGGAGCAGAGGAGCAGAGCTTCCTCAGAGCAACCTGCCTATGTCAGGGCAGTTGAAACTTGATCATTTTTAAGGTACTTTCCATCACAAACCATTCTGTGACTCCATTCCCCTGTCCAGTGGACTGTGCTTCTTCAACACTAACAAATATTGCTTTTCATTCTTCTATGATTAAAAAAACGAACTTAATGTCTGTCCATGTGTGGATTCCATTGAGTGCTCTGGTTGGTCAGAAATTCTTAGGATCCTACAACCATGTGTGAATATTCCTGTGTGTCTCCTTTCCCTCCCTCAGCACTAATTTATCCTGTTATCTGCACCTGCCTTCCCTACATTAACTGGATTTTTCCTCTGTTCTGTCCTATTATTCTACATGCACACTCTCTCTCTCTAGTTAAGAACTGAAAGGACAAGCAAGTCAAAGGTAACTGTCTGCTGAGTGTCCCTGATTCGAGCACCCTGTTGCCTGTAATCCTGGTTTTTGCTTGTTTGCTGCCCTATAATTACCTGCTCCTATATCCTTAAGGTCGTGGTCTGGCTCAGTGGTGCTTTGTTAGTTTTGGAATGCATGTCTGCACTGTGCTTTGGAGATATGGGAAATCATATTTTTGGCATGATTGCTTTGGCTCCCAGGGTGCAGGTAATAAACATTGCAGTGAATGGAACATTTTTTCCATGTAATTGGTGGCTGCAGTGATTCTCCAGGGTTGCATTGTCAGCCTGCTGTTCATGACCCATCTCTCTGCAGAGATTTTTTTTGAAAAAGAAATTATGAAGTTTTTTTAAGAACAAAGTCTGTTTAAAGCTTTTGTTTTGTTTTGAAAAGTTCTGTTGCCAGCATTCCACTGTCTGCACCCAGATCATTTGTAATCTGCTCCACAAGTCCTGTGCTGCTTCTCTCCTGAGTGCCTGGTCACTGGGATCACATCTGCTGGTCAAACTGGTGTTTTGATCACTGTACATGCTCTGGTTATGCTCTGATACCCTGACCTGTTTGAGTGCTGGAAGGAAGGAAAACAGCAAATCAAGTGGTGCTGGATGGTGGAGGAAGGAAAGTTGGTTTACAAAAGGGGACACAAAGGGCACGAAGTGCTGGGTACTGTTGTTGTTTGATAAGAAAACCAGAACAGTCACATGGTGCTGCTGTGCATGGACTGAGATTTCTTGAAGCAACAGGGCTTTGTGCAGCTAAAACTGAATGTGCAAAATGTTTTGCTGCCTTTGGCCAGGCATTTGAAATCACAAGTTACTTTTAAAATCATGATTAACATAGGCAACTAGTACCTTGAGAACAAAATGATAACACTTAAGGAATGAATCTTAGTCTAAGCTGTAATTTGTAAGAGATAACTAACCCTGTATCTCTGTTTTTCTTGTTTCTTTCTTTCTTTTTTCATGCCTCCCAAGCAGACGTCTGCCACTTCTCAATCCAGAGGTCAGTCACTTCTTTATGCAGCCTAGAAACGATCACAGAAGAGCCTGTCCTTGCCAATGAGAACCATCACTGCAGCCTTCTCTTCCCTCTGCCTGTTACCCCTTACAGTGATTCTGAGGAAGGGTCTGGGTCTGACCACTCCACCGAAGCTCAATCAGAAGGAAGCAGCACACCCAACCAGCCTCAAGAGTCCTTACCCTCCAGGGAACAAAGAACAAATCTGGCTGCAGAGGACCAAGGACAGGATGTTCCAAGAGCAGCTGACACAAGTTTAGTGGCCCCAGAAGATGAGAGGACAAGTGTGGCAGGATGTCTCGCAGAAGGAAATGGCTGGACACAGACGTGCAGTAAAGCTGAAGATCAGGGTGGGTCAGCAGCACATCCCCAAAAAGCCAGGCTGGTAGAGGCAGCAGATCACAGTGCTGGCCAACCTGTAGGGAACTGCCAGACACCAAACGTCCAACCAGGTCAGGTATTAACAGACGTGAAAAGCACCTCTGAATCCAAAGGGCAAAATCTGGGTGCAGCTGCTGTTCCAGCCCAGCAAAACAGTGTCACCAACAGCCCTCAGGCAGATTCTCCCCAGAAAGCCCAGGCTGCACAGGCTCTCCCCGTGTCTGTTTCTCAGACGAGCTCTTACATGTTGGCAAGAAGGGCAAAGAGTGAAGGACTGAAGACATCAGACTTCCCAGCCTTAATAAAAATTCCCAGCAGCCTGTCTCCAGCAGCAGAAGTGTACTTTGATGCCACTGTCAATGACCGCATCTGGAGCAAGCTAGACTGCAGCAGCCACCGTGACAGCATGTCCTCCTCGTCCAGCATGTCCTCCAACGACACTGTCATTGATCTCTCCCTCCCTAACCTGGCTCGCAAAAGCCTCCCAGACCTGGGCATCCGCCAGGACAGCCTGGAGCCCCTGGCCATCAGGAAGGGGATGCGCCCACGCTCCGCCACCACCTGCAGCAACGAGATGCCAATGGTCAGCAAGAGCAAGTCCAACCCCAACCTGAGGTCTGGCCAGCTGCCAGCCGACGAGCTGTGCCCCCGGCCCCTGGCCAGGAGCCCTCAGGACGCGTTCTCGTCCATTCCTAGAAGGCACACCTGGAGCAGGCTCTACATGGAGAGCCTCAGGCAGTCCTCCAACAAATCCAAAGCGCATGACGCGGTTGGGAATAACCAGACGAAGTCCAAAAGCCTCGGGGACCTTACCTCTGACGACATCGTGTGCACTTTCGAAAGCAAATACCGCAGCATCAGCAGGAGCTTCGTCACCCGCTCCATGCGGGAGCAGCGCCGCTCCTCGGGCCTGAGGCCCTCGGCCAAATCCCGGGACGAACTGACTGAGCAGCTGAAGAAGCTGACAGCCTTTCAGCAGGAAAACGATATCACCTCCCCCATCAGCCTGGACCCCAGCGAGTCGGAGGAGGAGGGGGAGAGCGTGGGGCTGCTGCGCCGCTCGTCCTCGCGCAGCCAGAGCCGCGTGCGCTACATCGCCAACAGGGCCCGGCAGGCCCAGGAGAGGCAGCGCCTGCAGGGCCGGGCACAGCTGGCGGGGAGCCCCATCGAGGAGAGGGGCAACCCCGAGGGGGCCTGCAGCGTGGGCAGGGCCGGCTGCACTGATCCTGCCACCCACGCTGCCCTGCCCTCCTCGCCCAAAGCCCAGAGCGACTGCGGGGCGGACACTGAGGTGTTCTTCATGCTCAAGCTGTGACCCTGGCAGCGCTGGGCACTGTTTACATGCCTGTCACAGCAAAATGCAGCAAAATGAGAGGCACAAAACATCCTCCCACCGCTCGGTGCTTCCCGGCCTTCCCTCGAGCCCAAGGGTGCTGAGTATCAGCACTCCAAAACAATAGATGAGGATTCGTTTTTAATTGCGCTTGGCCCAGCCTCCGATTTGGCCTCCTTTGTGCGTGACCACTTCTTGCATTTGCAGTTTGCTCTTGGTCTTTACTAATTTCAATAATTCTTCTGACGATATAGGTAACCTTGATGTTTAATAGCTACATGTAATGCTAACGACAGCTGAGGTAGATTTTGCTCTTTACAAATTGTGGATCCACGTAAGGAGGCTGGACTTAAAATCAAATCTTATTTTCTGGAAGAGTTTGAGGCCTCTGAGGGTGTGAGTTAATAATGCAGTAGATACAGTCCATCTTCCATCGTGGACCTGCTAATTTCAGTGAAAATCCGTATTTTCTCTTTGAAGAAAAGCTCTCTTGTTCCAAAGCAATGCTTTTATAAACCCAGCCTGTTTACATATCTCTATATATCTATATCTATATATACACCTGTGTGTATGCAAAGATATGTCTGCACATGTATGTACACATGCACACCCTGACACTGAACTGTGACTGTTCCTTGTCTCAAGGCATTGTCTGAGGGAATTGAGACAGGAGAGAGAAGGGAATGGCTAAAAATAGACAGGAAATATCTTCTGACTTTACTTCAGAAATGGCTAAGCAGCATGTTAGTCTTTTCTTGAAACAGCACTGTCCCTTCTTATGGTATTTTAACAATGCTGCTGTACATAGCACTTTTTGGATGAATTTTACTATTTCTGTATTGCACTGCCATGCAAAATTTTCAATGATATGTTTAAAAAAGAGAGATATTTAATTTTTTTAGATGGACATATTTAGAATTAAATAACAACCCAAACAGAGTAATAATTTTTCCTTGCCCCCTTTTTTTACTTTTTATTTTTAGGGATGTTGTCATGTGTCCCCCCGACCCCCAATTATGATGTCATTTATTATAGATGTACATTTTATCAGTGATGGAGAAGAATGTTTACTGAGATGCATTTTAAAGAGGTTTAATTTTATTTCAGGCTGCATAGAGTCCCTATTATTGAGAGGATATTTTGCCTTTGTAATGATTCTTTTGTGTATATTGCAAAATTTAAGAATTTGTTTGTAAAACCACCTTACACTACTAAAATAAACATATTTAACCTTCCAGGTGGTGACTCTTTAGCTGTAACACAACTCTGGGGTCTGTGATACACAAACATGATTCATTCTATCTCCTTTGTTTTTCAACTTCCTTTGTGGATAACATTTAATTTTACTCTTTTTCAGAGAGGTAGCCAGCGCAGACCCAGCTCAGATTTTCTCAGGTCCTCCAGAACATGTGCAAGGACTGGCAGAGACTGAGATTCTGTGGTGTGAGACACAGCACAGGGACTGGGGCAGAGCCCTGGCTGGGAGGATGAAAATTCTGGGGGAGCTGGTGTAATTAGTAGCCAAACAGACAGAAGGAGCTGATCCATTCTGGAGCAGCTGTACAAGTAACACAGATGGCCCTGTTTTATCACTGAGGGGTTTAAAGTCTGGCTGAAAATGCTGCAGCACAATTTTGCTCTTCACCTGTCACTTGGTTGAAAAAATCCCTTCTATTCCTGTCCCGGCAAAGTGCACAGTGAAAGTGCATTTTGCTTCCTTCCCACTCCTCCTGGAAGGGCTGTCACTTGTGGAGCTGGAAGGGGGTTCTTGGTTCTAATTTTAATATCACTTGGCCATGAGAATTTAAACTCTGAGATACCAAAATAACCAAATTTAAACTCTGAGGTATCAAAATGGAAGGCTGACAGTGTTGTCACCATAACACGGCGATGGGGCTGGAGGGATTCAATTTTCTGATTAATTCTTTTCAAATGCTTTTCAGCACGTTTTATCTGAAAATATTCCCTCAGTTTTCCAGGCTGGCTCAGAGCCACAGCTTGTCTGCAGGTTTCAGATCCTGCAGATCCCAGGAGAGCTTTGTGCAGCAAAGCTTTGGGATGTGCACTGAGGTGACCCAAGAGCATCACTGCAGCCTCTGAGGGAAAGGAGGTGAAGCTGCAGCAGAACGTGGGCTCTGCCAAGAGGAGCCTCCTGTTGTGTCCCAGCACAAAGCAAATTTCATTAACATTCTCTGGACGAAAAATCGTTCTTGTAATACTTTAATTTCGGGCTGAAAAGCTGCAGGGAGTTGCTGCTTTTGTAACTTTAATGCTCTTTAAACTTTAATGTCAAGTACATGCAACTTGTCAGCTTTGGAAAGTTAATGTTTAAAAGGCCTATTTGTGTCTTCTCAAAGACTAAGTCTCACAATCAGATTATTTTCATCTTTAATTGATTAAGCAATACTTGTTAAATTAATGCACCTCACAGGAGGCAGCATGGTGTAGCACTTCAAAATATTTATCTTTGTTCCGATTTTTAGCCAACAGTGTCCGGATTTAACTCATTAGGGTACGTGTGAATTTTGCCCTCTTCCTTTCAAATTAGTAGCAGCCACCTTTAGAGTTTGTTTTGTTACTCTACATAAAACAGTTCATCATGAATTTATGAATTCCAGCATTTAAGAATTATTTAGAATTTAAGTCAGCAGGAGGTCACAGTTTTGCTCTTCATTCATTTGCTCTTCCCGTGCATCCCCAGACTCCTGTGCGTGGATTTCAGTTCATTAAACTGTAAGATCTAAAATCCTGAGTCTCCAAATCACAAGCAGTGTATTGGACACAGCTGGACATGGCATTTATGGTCTATATTCCTCCAGCTGGGCATTCCTTATCACACTGATAATGAACATTTGATTGCACCTTTCAAAGCTGATTTTGTCTGCGTGATCAACAGGCAGGAAAATGGGCACAGCTGCCCGGGACAGTTCCAGAGGGAGGAATTTTACAGAACTCCATGGACCAACAATAGAATTCTGTGAGCCTTGATGCAGCACTCAGCTGCTGGACGAAGCTGCTTCCAAAGCCTGTCCTTTGGTGTGGTCTCCTCCTTCCCCAAAGCCCCAGGTGCCCCCAGCCCGGGCTGGCACATCCAGAGGCCACTCCTCCTCCTCCTCCTCCTCCTCCTCTCCCGGGTATTTAACCCAGTGCTGGATGCCCGAGCCTGTGGGATTCCCAGTGCTCCTGTGCCAGGCACCCTGAGCTGCTCCTGCACAGCCCCAGGACGGGACAGAGGCCCGAGGGAGTCGCTGTAAGTGAGAAATTGCCTTCAGTTCGTCCTCTGCTTCTGGCGAGGGGCAAAGCCTGGTGCCATATGCTCCTTCCCGGCTTTTTCACCCAGGTTTACATCTTCTTTGTGCTCTTAGATAATCGAGCACCATGTCTAACAGCTTTCTCTCCAAGGTGATGAATTACCAGTGTATTACCAGCTCTGATTCGTTTGGGGTTTTTTTTAAAGGAGGCCACTTGAAACAAAGATGATTTTGTTGCATTGTAAGGGAGAAGGAGCAGAAATTTCCAGGTTAAACCTGCCAGGAAAAGCGCAGCTCCTCCCTGGCCCAGCCTGAAGGCTGCTGCTTATTTTCCTTTATTTCCCTGGGTGATGCAGCTGCTCGGGTTTTGTGCTGCTCTGGCAACAGCCAAGAGCAGCAACCACTTTGTCTAAAAAGTAGTTGTAGAATAAAGTCAGTGTTGGCTGATCTGTAGCTCAGATCTCAGCCCTCTCCTCTGTTCCTTTCACAAGGATCAAAATATTCCCATTTGGAAGCATTTTTTAACAGCAGCAACAAATTCAGCATTGAAATTTAACCTGGAAAGAGAATGTTCTGTGTAGGTTTTAGTTATTTCTCTCATTAGGTGAAAAATACAGAGAAAATGAGTGAGGGAAAGTACTGAGCTGTAATGCCAAGAGTTTTCATAGGATTGGGGAAATTTCCTAAAAGCTGATGAGGTAAGAGAACTAAATCCAGTGTTTTCTGAGCTTCAGTCAGCAGTAAGTAATGCCACATGTAGTATATTTTTGCCTATGCACTCTCATAAATGGTAAGTTTTCTTGGGCATTTTGAATTTATTATTTAAAGTTTCTGATGTAGCTGTGTCCTGAATCTTATTTGACACTTGGACAACAAATACAATTAAAAATATTGCTGCTGCTTCCTCTCCTCCCCTTTCCCTGGGGAAGAACCCACAGGGAGAGAACCACCAGTGGGTAAATCCCCTTTTTTAGATTTGTCACATCCTTTTTGCTGCACTGGGGACTTCACCAGAGCCTTTCTTTAGTGTTTGTTCTGGCTGAGCTCAGCAGTGACTGATTTCAGCTGAAGACTTTGGAATTGTGGCTCTACAGAAAAAGGCACAGAAAATCCAGGACAAACTGAGCTCAGGCAGTGATGAGGAACTCTAAAACCAGGTTTAACTGCTTGCCTTTCACCTCCAGCAGGAAGGTTCCTTTAGAAGAGCAGGAATTTCTGCTCCAATGGACAAAGGCCTTCACTTCACCATCTGTGTGGTTATGACTGTGCTGCTCCTGAGGGAATCAAGCCAGGCAGGTGAGGAAAACAATCCAGAAGTGTTGGCTGCGCCCAAATCTGGTTTTGTTCTTCTTCAGAATTAATCCCTTCAGCCTTTACCTGCCAGTGCTTACGGGATTTTGTCTTAATCTCGGAATTTGCTTTCAAGTGGGTTAAGAGATTCCCCAGGGCTCACCTTGTGACTTTGTGAGTGCTGCTACCAAGTGTCTTTGATGTCACCAGGTGTCTTTGATGTCACCAAGTGCCTTTGCTGCTACAGTTGAAATCCAGATGACTGAGACAGGGGAAGATGAAAAAGCCAAGAAAAAGGGTGGGTTTAGGTGTGGTTATTGTGGCTAAAGCTGCACTTCCTTGAGTTTATGGTCCCTTGAGCTGCAGCAAGATGTGCTGAGGTGAGGTGGCCAGTCCTGACCGGTGCCAGGAGCCTTTTCCCCAGGGGTCCAGCAGGACCCCCCCTTTGGAAGGCTGGGCAAGCTCAGAGTAGCAGGAGCAAAGAAAAAGCTGATTTTTGCAGCCACAGTCGCTTCCTGCAGCCACCACCCTACGGGGAAGGGAGGGATGAGGCCTTCCCTTTGTCCTGGGCTCCCAGGAGGTTTCCCAGGAGGATTCCCAGGATGAGGCATCACTGCTGGGAAGTGTTGCTGCCATGGCCTGGGGTTGGTGCTGCTGCCCCATCGCCCCTGGGCCTTTCAGGAGGGCTCACAAAGGGGCTTTGAGCTGGGAGCTGGAGCCCTCAGAAGGCTCTGCTGCTTCCAAGGAACCCCACAGGCCCTCAGAAAGGGCCTCCAAAAGCTGCCGCTGCCTTTAAAGGGTTTCTAAAGGGAGACAAGAGAACTCCTTTGTGAAGATTTCCAGCCCCCATGGAGAACTGTGGTGGAGAGGGAAAAAACAGGTTTTGTTTTACAATAATGTGGAGTTCAGCACAAGGCCAGAAAATGCAGCACCAAAGAAGGAATAATAAATTCATAATGAATGAATATGCTGTTGCATTTAGGGAAAAACTCACAGCTTTTGCTTGAAAGAGTGAAAACACCCTGCATGTTTTGGTTAACTTTGAGGGATTTTTGGCTTTTGCACCGTGAATTCTCTGATTCCAAGGAGCAGGGCTAAGAAGATTCTAGAAAAATTATTCCGGGCAATTAATGAGCAATATATTGACAAAATTGTGGTTTTAATTCTGCATCTCAGAAGGAGAACTTGTCAGCAGTGGGGGAGAGGAAGAGTAAGAAAAACCAATGTCTGGGGTGAGGGTGGTGAGGAACTTTTGGCTGCTCAGGGGGCTTCTCCTGAGGGGAAAGTAGGGCTTGGAAGGAATGGGGGCAGATCTTGGGTGTGTGGGGAAGCAGCAGAGATGGTGCTGCCCCTCCTCGGGGGCATGATGGATTGGCTGGGCAGGGTCCATCCCTCGGAGGGTGAGGGACATCATTAAGGGACATCATTAAGGGACATCATTAAGGGACATTAGAACCTCCTGCAGCCACACTCAGTGCCCAGCTCTGCCTCCCTTTGAGCTCTGGGGGAGGAAACAGAGGGAGTTTGGGAGTCGAGGGTAATCGTTCTGGTTGTTTCAGTGTGAAATGAGGGCAGAAAGTGCCACTTTTGAGGAGCTGGAAATACAAGTCCCACACAAATCTGATTTTGTTGTTGTGTTTTTCCAGGAGCTGGCAGGAATGATGATGCTGTGAGTAAGGTATGTTTGAGTTCATTAGTGCATGAAGGCAGAGGGCAGATGATCTCACAATTTAAATTCAGAAATAGTGGTCAGAGTGTGCAATGATTTTAATCTGTGAAGAGTTATTATTTTAACCACGCTGGCTGCGTGTCTATGCTTTTTTATTTGTTTGTTTGTTTGTTTTTGTGGGGGTTTTTAACTGAATCTTTTGTCCAGAGCTCAAAATTCAGTGGTGCCCCAGGGAAGAACCTGCCAGTGGCCCTGTCTTCATGGCTGGTAGAGTTGGGGACCTTCTGGTCACAGCTTCCAGGACAAAGCTCATCCCTCAAACCCTTCCATTGCACAGAGAGAATGAAACTGGGATCATTTGGCTCCTGGAAGGACTGGAGCTTCTTTTGCAGATCTTGTACTGGATAAATGTGTTTATATATTCACACACACATACACACATCCTCCCTCTCTGTCTAGAAAAATCACCCTGTAATTTTACAATAAGCAGATATGTTTAAGACCAACAAACCTCACAGAATTTGACACTTCACTGGCAAAATCTTAAATTGCCCTGAAGTGGCTCTGATGACTCCGTAAAACTGGAAGATGTATCTTTAATTCACAGAAGTGAATCCACGTTTTCCTCTCCTCCTCCTCTCAGGTTTCCAACTGTTCTGTGTCTCCTGGAATCGCTCTCTAATGAGACCTTAATTGGCTGCTAATTCTTTTGTCTGCAGCACGAATCGCTCTCTTGGGAAGGCTGTACACACCATCTGAGGAACTGCGGCAACGTTTGAAGTGATTTTTGTTTGCACCAGGCAGTAAAGTGAAAGGCTGTGATTTATTAATTAGTTAGGAAGCAGCAGCAGTCACTGCAGCTCAGGGGCAGGTTTAGGGCTGGTTTAACACAGGCACACCCCCAACACCTCCCAGCTTACCCCAAGGTAAGGCCCAGCCTGGGACTTGGAGATCCAACTGTTCCTTCGTTTTCTGGTTTGCAGGGCTCAGACTCACGGGGAGCAGCCGAGGGTCTCCCAACCCTGACTGTCACCACGATCTTGGTAAGGCCGTGCCAGCGGCAGGGAGCAGCTGGAACTGCACTTTGCCTTTTCTGTCCCACCTGGTTTTGTGCAGGTGGTGTTTGGGACTGGCTTTGGCAGCGATGTCCCTGTTCCTCGCAGCGTTTTGGGGCCGGGGAGGTGCCAGCAGTGGGCAGTGGGCAGTGGGCAGTGGGCAGTGGGCAGTGGGAGGGTTTGGGGCTGTCTCTGGGGGCACAGGGCAGTGCCAGTGCTCTGGGCAGGCAGCCCAGCCTCTCTCTGCTGAGGGGCTCAGTTCCCTGAGTGTTGTTTCTGCTCTGAATCGGGAACGATGTAAAGGTCACAAGGGACAAAACCTATAAAATCCCCCAAATGCATCACCAGACAAGCAGGACTTTCAGGAGAAGCTGCAGCAGTGAATTTTCTGATCCCGATGTCGGGCCCTGCCCAGCCTGTGATGGGCCAAATGAAAAGTGTTGGCTCTGAGGCTGAGAAGAGATTTTCACTCATTCCTGTGGTGCCTGTGACCTGCAGGACGCAGCTGCCCTGGTGGTGGTTCACGACTCCAGGGAATATCCTCCCAGTCCGGAAATGTTGTCCCCGCATTAACATGGAGAGGAATAACGGGGAGGGTTTGCCAAGGCCGGGTTTAACTGCCCTGGGTGTCCCTGCCCCGCGGTGTCCCTGTCCCTGCAGCTGTGTCCGTGTCCGTCTGCCACAGGAGGATCCCTACGTGATGGTGCGGGGAGCGGAGCTGGAGGGATACTGCATGGACCTGCTGGGAGCCCTGGCGGGAATGCTGCGCTTCCAGTACCGGGTGAAGGTGGTGGGGGACGGCCAGTACGGAGCCGTGGCTGCCGGCGGCAACTGGACCGGGATGATCGGGGAGATCCTCCGGCGGGTAACTCCCACTTTGTGTTCCTGACCGTCTCTGCAGGGACAGGACAGCGGGAGCAGCTCTTGGGCTTCCTTAGGATTTGTTCAGGGACTGAGGAACTCGGGGTTCTCCTGCCCGGAGTGTAGAACTGATGAACAGCAAGGCTTGGAGTTGGGTTTGGCCTGCAGAGATGGAAATAAGGTACAAGGAGATGGTGGCCACAGCATGAAAGCCCTGTTCCAGCCAGGCACTCCCAGGGCAGCCTTGGATGTGTCAGAGGCTGCCCAGTGTTTGTCTGCAGCCTGTGAGACTGGGCAGACACATTGGCAAAACTGACCCCGAGCTTAAACCCTGGGTGAGACTCATTTCATTCAGGATGGCAATGCCCAGACTCTTCAAGAACTGCTTGAATGCACATTTCACCCTTTAGGTGCATTCCCTGTGGCTGATGTTCTGCTCTTTGTGGAGAACACTTCAATTACAGCTCTTTGTCCCTCTGAGCTCAGTCTGTGCCCAGCTCTCAGCCAGGCTCAGTCAGGAACATCCTTTTGTTCTGGGTGAGCAAACCCAGCCTGGCTCCTGCTGCAGAAGGAAACCAGGAGCCCCAGATACCAACCAGAACCTCACTGCAAATGATTCCATTATGTGGAATTCCATTCCAATGA
Organism: Erpornis zantholeuca; assembly: GCA_013400515.1. Taxonomy (NCBI): domain Eukaryota; kingdom Metazoa; phylum Chordata; class Aves; order Passeriformes; family Timaliidae; genus Erpornis; species Erpornis zantholeuca. The sequence goes on along the minus strand of VZTN01013600.1, from coordinate 225,518 downwards.
TTTCCATAGGAAACCTGTCCTATTCCTTGGGGCTCACATCCCAGGGCTGTTGACATGGAGGAGGTGATGCCATTTCAACACCTCCCCACTCATCCAAGGAAGCACCTGCTTGAGGGACAGAAGTGTCTGAGGGACAGAAATGTTCCCTGGGCTGGGTGGCTGACTGGTTTTTATCTCCTTGGCAGGAAGCTGACATTGCAGTGGCTCCACTGACCGTCACCTCAGCCAGGGAAGAGGTGGTGTCCTTCACCACACCCTTCCTGCAGACCGGGATTGGGATCCTGCTCCGGAAGGACACAACCTCCCAGGACATGTCTTTCTTCCACTTCCTGTCTCCTTTCAGCAAGGAGACCTGGACAGCTCTTTTATTTGCTTATCTGCTCACCTGCTTCTGCCTCTTTCTTGTTGCCAGGTACAAATGCATTTGTTTCACAGCCTGTGTTTAAGTCAGTGCCTTTCTCACCTATGAAGAGATTAAAAAGCATTTTGCTTTGAGGAACCTCCTGTACAGCTCTGCTACAGGGGCTAAGAAAGCTTGAGTCCTGTCAGATTCAGCCAGCATTATGAGTGGGATCTCCCCATGAGGAACACCAGATCTCTTGATGGGGATTATTTTTATTTTTTCCCTCTGAATGTGTGGTTTTTATCCTGTCATTTTCCCACAGACTGAGCCCCTGTGAATGGAACGAGCCAAAGAATGAAGAGAACCACTTTACCTTCCTGAACAGCCTCTGGTTTGGAGCAGGAGCACTGGCCCTGCAAGGTGAGCTGGGAGGATGCACCAGAGCAGCTCTGGGAGCTGCAGGGTTTTCAAGCTGCTGGTACATCCAGCTCCTCCTGTGACACTGGGATGATGTGCTTGGGGACACCTTGGGGAAAAAATGTCTCAGCAGGGACACTTGGAGCACTAAACCTCTTTGGGGAGCTGTGACTACAGACCTGCTGGGGCTGTAGGTGTGACTGCCTCCAGCTGGAGAACATTTTCTGCTGTGACCACTGCTCTGGGCAGTGCCAGCTGAGCTGGCCTGGCTGCTTTGAGCAGAGGAGTTGTTTGTGTAGCTTTGGGGCCCTGCTGCTGCTCCCACCAGCACAGTGGGGGTCTCCAGGCTCTCCAGGGCAGGGTCTGCAGTTTGCCTCTGTTTAAAGGGAAGTCTCCAACTCAGGCTGGTGGATCTGCAGTTCTTGGTGTGTCTCTGGCCACACATATCCTCCCCTGAGATTTATTGTGATTTATTGTGATTGTTTCCCTGTGGTGCAGGTGCCACCCCCCGGCCCCAGGCGCTCTCGGTGAGGGTCATTGCCGTGGTCTGGTGGCTCTTCACCCTGGCCCTGCTGGCTGCCTACATCGCCAACTTCACCGCCCTGCTGAGCTCCGGCAGCGAGCAGCTCCCCATCCAGACCTTCGAGGACCTGGTCAAGCAGAGGAATCTGGAGTTTGGGACACTGGAGGGCTCCTCGACTTTCTACTACTTCAAGGTGCACAGAATCTCACGGTGCCCACACACAGGGGCTGTGGAACTGCTGAGCTGAGGCTGTCACCCAGCTCAGGCCTTGCAACCCCTACGACACCCTCATCATGGTTGAGTTTTCCTGTAATACTTCAAATAATATGGTTATTGTTCTGGTCATCCCTTCCTCCACCTCTTCTCACAGGAAGGCAGGCACAGAACTCTGTTTTCATTCTGTATTCTCCTTTAAAAATCTCTCTACTCTTCAGGGTGGACAAGGCTGCCCTTGTGTGCCTTGAGCAGCAGGTGCCATCTATGACACTTGTACCCCTCTGTGATACTTGTCCCTGGTGTTGGGGACAATCTGTGCTTGCAGGGGTTCACACATGGTTTAAGTGCTCTTCTTCTCCAAATTGTTTTACAACCTTTGCACATACAGGCAGATTTTTATTTTTCTGGTGGTTGTCTCACACTTGAGTTTGACACTTGGGAATTTTGGGCTGCAGAACTCCAAGAACCCCATCCACCAGATGATCTATGAGTACATGGAGAAGAGGAGGGAGCACGTTCTGGTCAAGACCTACCAGGAGGCTGTGCAGCGCGTGATGGACTCCAACTATGCCTTCATCGGCGAGTCCATCTCGCAGGACCTGGCAGCCGCCCGCCACTGCAACCTCATCAGGGCCCCCGAGGTCATCGGGGCCAGGGGCTTTGGCATTGCCACCACCCAGGGTGAGTCCCTGTGCCCCACTTCTGCCCCACTCCTCCCTGGGATAGCAGGGGGCTGCAGTGGTGGGGACAGAGTGATGGGCGCCAGAGCCAACGCTGCTACTGAGGGTGACCAGAATGGAAACTCTGCAGGGTCACTGTTCTGTGGGGAATTATCACTGGCACCCACTGGCTCTCACTTTGAACTCTAATCCACAAATATTCCATCTCCCAGGGGTGTCCTTGGCCCCCGGAATCAGATCCCACAAGGCAATGAGCAGGGGACACTCTGCTCATGTTCTTCCCAGAGCACCTTCGCTCTGCCCTTGCCCCACAGGTGTTACCAGCCCTCCGTGGGCTGTTAGCCAGGAACAGCCCTTGGCTGGGGGAGCTGTGTTCAGTGACACCTCTGGCCCCACACCATTAACGATATGTAACCAAACCATGGCTGGGAGCTCTCCCATCCTCCTCTCTCTCCCTCTCCCGCTGCCCAGCATCCCCCTGGACCAAGCCTCTGTCCATCGCCGTCCTCAAGCTGCGCGAGTCGGGCGACCTGGACTACCTGCGGAACAAGTGGTGGGAGAGCAGCTGCGTGCGCCAGAGCCGGGACCGCTGGGGGCCCCTGGAGCCGCCGGCGCTGGGAGGGCTCTTCCTCACCCTGGGCATCGGCCTCGCCCTCGGCGTCCTCGCAGCCCTGGCCGAGCTCTCCAGCAGCAGTCGCCGCGCGGCCGCGCACGCCAAGGTGAGCCCTGGCTCCTGTCCTGCCTCCCTGTGCCCCTCCTTCCCCCAAGGTGAGCCCTGGCTCCTGTCCTGCCTCCCTGTGCCCCTCCTTCCACCAAGGTGTGCCCTGGCTCCTGTCCTGCCTCCCTGTGCCCCTCCTTCCACCAAGGTGAGCCCTGGCTCCTGCCCTGCCTCCCCCTGCCCCTCCTTCCACCAAGGTGAGCCCTGGCTCCTGTCCTGAGCCCTGTCCTGCCTCCCTGTGTCCCTCCTGCACCAGCCAGGCCCCAGCATTTCCACCCTGACCTTGCTTTTCCCAAGGAAAGCTGCTTGGGCAGTGGGGCAGGGGTGAGGGGAGGCTGTGCAGTTATTCCTTCAAGCACCAAAATTTCACAGCTTGGGCGGCAGGATGGGTTTGTAGCCTGAACAGCATAAATATAATAAAATAAACCCCTAGTAACCCTCCCCCCACCCCCCTCCAAAATTAAGTAACATTCCCTGTAATCCCAAGGCAGCCAAATTGCATTCCACTAGCCTGGGTGTTAGAGAGGACAGTGAATGATCCATAACAAGTTTATTCTCAGTGGTGGCTGTTCTTTAGTCATTAGACAAGGAAAACACAATGAAATGGCACCAGTGTCTGACTGTGCCCCTTGGTGCTCCTGTTCTCCCACCCTCCCAATGCCATGCACGTGGAAAAGGTGGATCCACAGAACCAACCCACAGCCTTCTCTCCCCTCTCTCTTGCAGAAATCTTGTTGCTCTGTTTTCACAGAAGAAATCTGCACTCGTCTACGCATTAAAGGAAGCACCAGACAAAGCCAGGAGACATCAGGGAAAGCAAATGCTTAAGGAGTTTTTGCTGCAGGAATGGGCCTGGGTTAGGGCTGTACCACGTCCTAGGAGCTGTAGCAGTGTAGGAAGATGTTTTTCTGCTAGGCTAGAGTGTTACTTTGCTAATTACACACACACACACAGCACTTCTGGAGTGGTGGTGGAGCTGCAGACACAAGGGAAGGAAGTGGCTGGGAAGAATTTAAATTGATAAGGGGTAGAGTGGAACTGTGACAAATTGATAAATGAGCTGAGCTGGTCAGGATGGTGGAGCCATGTTTAGGTTAGAAGTTCACCCTGTAAGTCCACGAAGGCTGTAGGAGGAAGTGACTGGGGACAGGTTAATATGAAGCCTCTGCTACTAATTCCTGTGTGAGGAACAGTCATGGAACATTAAAAGCTCTTGTCTGTCTGTGGTAATCAGGAACAACAGCTTAAGCATTGCAGCTATAAATAGCCTCATCCTGCCCTGCCTGAGCAGGAGGTGCTGGTCCCTGGGAAGGCAATTCCTGAATCAGAACTGACAGTGCTGCTGTTTTACCCCAAACAGGCCCTCCCTGCACCCCCAACCTGAGAAAGGGAGCCCCTGCCACCAAGGAACCACTGGAGCTAAGAAATGCCAGGCAGGGCTTGTCCTTTGTCCCTTCTCATCACAGGATACTCCATCAGCACTGGCTGGTAACAGAGAATGTTTTGTTCTCGTTGCCCAAGTGTTGAGGAGTGGCAGTGGAAATCCATCAGTACCAGAGCAGGGAGTGTGGGGATGAGTCAAACACAGCCCCAGCTCCCCTGCACAGGGAGAGGTGAGGGAGTTCTGCAGCACTCTCCTGCTCTCACAGAACACTGCAAGGTCAGGGGAACAGTTTTCGCAGTTGCAGGTTAAACACTTTCCTCATTAAGCTGTTTTTCCTTTCAGAGCTGGGATGACTGAGGCATGTAAGTGTTAGGGCAAAGTGGTGGTTACATCACTCCATTTATGTACTGCACAGCTGAAGGAGGGAAAAAGCAAATTGGGTTCCTTGGGAATGGCTGTAATTGCACTGCAAGAACAAAGACACCAATCCTTGTCAGTCCCAGCAGGAGAACTGAAGGCAACAGAAACCCGGGGGGGCCTCAGGCTGGGAAGTTTCTGGGTGATCCTGAATGCAGCATTGCAAATTCCCTGTGAGGGCAACTTAGTGAGACTCAGCTTCAGCTGCTGTGAAGGAATTCAGTGTAGCTGCAGGACTCCTGCTAATGGGAACAAACGTGGAGTAAGGGATTCCAAGGGTTGGGACACCAGGGCTGGTCCTTGTCTCAGACTGCAACAGCTCTGCTCAGACACAGCCTGAGCAACGTTTGTGGGGTGAGAAGGTGGATCAGCCCTCCCATCAACTGAGCTGCACAGAGCAGGAGAAATTTAGGTAAGTCTAAAAGCTGAAAATGCAACATCAGGTTCACTTAGCACTTAAAAACTGTTTGGTACGTGCCATGTCACTGCTGGCAGAGTAGGCAGAGATGTATAAAAAAGGTTTCATTGACATTTAAATATATTTCTATATGAATGTCTCACAGAACAAAAAAATAAAGTCTTTTCATCACAAATACTGCAGCATTAAAATAAACACTTACCAAAATAAACAATGAGTGATATACATATATATATTTGAGTGTGTAGACTATAGAGTGAATCATATTGTCGCTTTTTAAGTCACAAAAGCACAATATAAATACGGAATTTCCTGTGAACTCTTTTCCCTGTTGTAATAAAAATACATTCTTTACAGTTAAAGTAAAACTAGTGCAAGTCCATCAGCTGTGCCAGCTCCATCATTTACAGGGCACTTCGTACTTGAAGATGACGCTGAAGATTTTGCCCCCGAGGCGATCGGCGAGCCACGAGTTCTTGATGACAGCCAGCTTGAGGCTCTCGCAGCGGAGCACGGCGTAGTAGTTGGTGTGGATGGCCCTGCCCATGCCCTCGATGACCACCAGGTCTGTCTGCCGCTCCCGCACCAGCACCGCCAGGCCCTGGTCCAGGCGGCTGCAACACAGCACGGTCAGAGCGGCCACACCTTGGTCACAGCTCGGTCACACCTCGGCCACAGCATGGCCACATCTCGGTCACACCACAGCCACACCTCGGTCACACCATGGCCACAGCGCGGCCACACCTCAGTCACACCTCGGCCACAGCATGGCCACACTGCAGTCACACCACAGCCACACCTTGGTCAAACCTCGGCCACAGTGCAGCCACACCTTGGCCACACCTTGGTCACAGCATGGCCACACCTCGGTCACACCTTGGCCACAGCATGGCCACACCTTGGTCAAACCTCGGCCACACCACAGTCACACCTCAGCCACAGTGCAATCACACCTTGGTCACACCTTGGCCACACCTTGGTCACACCTCTGTCACACCTCAGCCACACCCTGGCCCCATCTTGGCCACACCTGCACCCCCACCTGCACCCCAGGGCTGCCCCGAGCTGCCAGCTGGAATTCTGCATGGAGTTACTGGTGCCCACAAACAAAGGCACCTGAAAGCCAAGGAGATTGACTGAAATGTGGTTTTAAATGCACCCAACTTGGGATTTTAAGTTCTGTCTCCAAGAGCAGAACTGGACAGAAGGAAATAGGTTAAATAAGGTGAAGTGATGCTTCTGTCCCAGGGGGGTTTGGCCACCTGCCAGAAATAAGATCTAACATCAGCCATAACCTGACCTGCTCCAGACCCAGCCGTGTCCTGAACAGACACCTCATTAAGGGCCAAAAGCTGTAAGGCCTGAGCAGTATCACAGGACTGTAAATCCACATGAAGCAACTCCTAATGGGTGTGCTGAAGTGATTCCCAGCGGGAAGGGTGGCTGGGATGCCCCACAGCCAAACCTTTGACCATCCTGCAGCTGAGGGGCACAAATAACAAAGTGGCACTTTGCCCACGTACCTCAGATCCAGGCACGGAGAACTGGAGCCCGTCTGAACCAACAGCAGCTTCTCATCCCTCAGTGCAGAGCTGTTTAAAAAAGACAAAAATATTAAACAGCTGCTTCAGCAGGGCCTTGCACATCTGGGAATGAGCCAGAGAGGCAGGAATATCGAAGCCTCTTTTGCAAAGGCTTCCTTTGCTGCAGGGACTTCACCAGGAAACAGTGTTTCCTTGAGCACAAGGATTGCTCAGTCAGCCCTGCATCCTCTCCTAAGGACACTCTGTGCGTGACATACATGGATTTGCCTCTATTAGTATAGAAAATTCCTGGTGGAGCAGCTGGAGTGCTTGTCAGGGAAGACACAACATGAAATCTAACTATGGGCGTGCCAGAAAGACCCAATTTCTAAATTTTTCATTTCAATAAAAGTAAAGCTCTGCCTTGGGCTGAGGCTGCAGGTCACAGCTGCTACTGAAGGATGAAATATAAAGGCAGGCTGTGCCCAGGAGCTGCTGTCCCCAGGGAGGTGTGACACACTGGTGCTTACTGGATCACGGGGTCCATGGCTGCGATGCGCTCGGTCACGATCAGGGACTCGCTGTAGGTGACGTCGTTGAGGGCAGGGCCAGAGTTACAGGCCAAAATCACCTGGGGGAAGGTGCCAGGAGAGGTCACACAGTCAGGCTCTGGCATTCCAGGTGTTTGGATTATTCCCAGTTTGGCAGAGAAGTGTCCTGCTGGTGGGCAGTGACACCTTCCAGCAGTTACCAAAACTCCACAAGAATTCCCAAGGAAAACCACTCACCTCTGTCCCTCTAGAAAGGAGCTCTCGGACAAAAGGAAAGACTCCTAAAATTATGTCTATCCCACTGTTATCTGCGAAAATTAAGGCACATTTATGAGGGGGGCCCTCCTGCAAGAGAAAACCAATGCATTCAGGATGGAGCACCACTCACCTCAGGGAACAGTTTGTTATTCACAACTACTCCTCCAAGCCCCCCCTTTTATATGCTCGAACACTTGAGCCTTTGGGCCTGGATTGCAGCAAACTCCCAGCACACACCAGTGACAAACAGGAGGAATGGGGCTCCCTGATGGTGTCTTTGCACAGGGTTCTAAAACAGCCTCGAGCTCCTGTGCTGTGTTTGAGACAGGGCTCTCAAACTCCAGCAGTGAAAACTCCATCTGCCAACTCAAGCCAGGCCTAACTCCAGAGTCAGGCTGTGATCCTGAACGCGCTGGGTGCCAGCTGGACCTACCTTGGAGGGTGTTTTAAGCCAGCCTGGTGCTGGCTGAACAGGATTCCCTTCTGCCAGGAAAGGGCAGGATGGACTGTGAGGGCAGTGACATCCTAAAATGAAAAGATAGTGCCTATTCTCCATTAACCTCCTCATTTGTTCTCATCCTGATGTTGTGACACTTAGTTCACTGCAGTTCATACTGGCAGAAAAAGTGAAAAATGCTTAATTCCTAATAAAATCTGACAGGACAGTGCTTGTAGTTCCCTAATTATCCCTGTTACACAAGATTAGCTGGTGCTTTGTTTTAGGATGGAGCATGTAATTATTTGCCATAGTCTGCCCATCCCCAACCTTTAGGCTGCCATTTCCAACAGAGAGATTTACACAAAGAGACAAAAGCTTTTCAATTAATCTTAATTAAATGGTAAAAGAGATCACATGGGAAAAAAAAAAATCTCTGCTAATTGATAAGTTAATTACTTCCAGCAAGCTCCTACATTAATACCAGTTTTAGCTGGCTACTCAGGGGGAGGAACAACTCAAACACTGCATTTGGCTCCAGGTTTTGAAAATTCAGGGGGGTCGGGGTGTATGGAAATAAGTGCCCTGATAAGGAGGGGAGGCTCTGGAGCAGCTCTGAAAGAAGCAGGGCTCCAGTGGGAATTCAGGGAAGCAGCTTGGGAAGTAACCAAGTGTTAGACTAATTCCTTGATTCCTTTCTTTATGGTGAATTACTGGGATTTGTTTTGAGCTGTCTGAACAGAGTTCTGTTCAAACCCCACGATTACCAAGGTGGTTTGATGATTAAGGTGTTTAATTAGTGGGTTTAGGGCCATCCATGGTCATACCTTCAGTCGCTCCAGCCACTGGCTATAGGAATCTTCCAACCAGGGACGTTCTGTGGCACAGACAGAACAGTGTCAGCATTTCTTATCAACAACCACTAACTCTTATCAGCAGTCATTCTGCACATGGCACAAGCAGGAGGTTCCTGCTCCACACACTGAAGCATTTGAGCTCAGGTTTGGAATGTTAAATGTGTAGGTTAAGAGAGCTCCTGAGCTCTCAGTTATGGGAATGGCTCCATGAGAGCAGGATTAAAGTGGAATTTTCACAATCAAGCTCTGGAGTGGTGTGAGCTGGGTCCTGGGCTGGGGGTGCTGGACCCCCCAGGACACTGCTCCCTGGCAGGGACACAGCAGTGAGTGACCATCTCTGTGTTTAAGGAGAGAGTCTGCAGCTTTAATTCCTTGGGAGCATTCATCCAAACTCTGCACTTCGATGACCCCAACAAGCCCTAATGATTCCTTGTCATCTGGGCAGCAGAGCCCCCACAAACATTCCCACTCCATTCCCTCATTAACATGAGCTTCAGCCACCAGCACGGATCTCCCCTTACCTTGGAGCTTTGACTTGGCTTCTTCAAACCCAAACTGTGGCTCAGACTCCAAGACACTGCAACAGGAGAGAAACAAAGGGCACACAGCTCAACACCTCCATCTCACCAGGTGCAATTCAAACATTTCTTCCACAAGTGCCCAGCAATTTTTCTGCACTGCTTATACTGGGGGTGTCTGTGGCTCCCAGGACTGGGAAATTTATCTTGTGCTCATGTTAAAAACAAAAGGCTCACCAGGACATGAAATCAGAGTTCTGATGCTAACACAAAACAGCCTCAGCAATGTACAGATGTTTGCAAGCAGCAGGCTACAGGTAAAAAAGACATTTCTGGGTCTGCAAACCACCACAAAATGCAATCATGACTTAAACCAGCTGCAGGGTGTACAGTGCTGTACAAAGGCTGATGGGGAGTTGAACTTTATTTCTTAGAAAAAAACCCACATTTGGACATTCTGTAGCTTAAAGGGTGCTGTTAAAGGATGTAACACCTACTCTGAGACTGCCTTTGCTCCCCAGTCAAAGACATTCCCAGCCAGAAGTCCTTTCACCAGTGCAAACTGCCTCTCCTCCCAGCCCAGGGAATCCAGGGACTCGATCACACTCTGGAAACACTTTAAGGCTATTCCATTTTCTTTCTGCTTTACCTGTAAGACAGACAGGAAACACTGGATTTACAGAGCAGTACTTCTTACCCATCCCTGGCTGTCTCAGTCCCAAGGCCAGGTTCAAGCATCTCCTCTGTGTTCATAGCTTTTCATGGAACAATCAATTACTGTTGTCAGTGTGCTCAGAACCAAGAAAAAACTTTCCTGGATTCTAATAAAAAGCTTCATGAGTGCCAGGATATGATCTACAGCCCAAGAATTACTTTTCTTAGCAAATTAGAGGTTCAATAGGTCTTGACAGATGGGGAATGGGAGAGTGGACACACAAAAACCTTGCAGCAGTAACATGATCCATCAGCCCCAGGAAATCACCACCAGTAGTGTCACAAAATCTGAAGGGTTTTGTTTTGTTTTGGGGTTTTTTTGCATCATCCCAAATTCTCAGCAGCTCTCAGTTTTTCTTCTCTGTCTCCAGTGAGATCAGTGTTATAGGGTGAGTTCTCTTAGAAAATTTAAAACTATTCTGGGTACCAAAATCTTGTCTTGGCAGTACCTTGTCTGAATGACCAGAGGGAAACATAAGCAAAAGCCACCTCACATGTGTTTTACTCCTTTCTCAGAGTGAAGATACCACCCAACAGTGCAGCCAGGGAGAACCTTCTCTGTATGTTGCAGAAATATGTCAATAATCAGGAAAAAAAGTCTCAGATCAGCCACTGGCACTGTTGTTATTTGTAAGTCACACAAACAGGTGGTGAGAAATGGACCTACAGAAAGTTGTTTTTGAGAAACACTGACTCAAATGTCCTCTCCCCAACCACTTCATGTCACAGAGAGAAAACAGCTGCACAGTGGCAATGAATGGCTTTAAGAGCAGGAGGTTGTGCTTTGTGTCCACTCCAATGCAGTGCTGAGCATCTCACAAGTGACAAAGGCCACAGAGGAGAGAGTTAGAGCAGGGTCTGGTGACAGCCACCACACACTGCTCAGGAGCACAGATGGTACCAAGATTGGCTCCTCAGGGCTATCAGGCAACTGAAGTTGGGGATATTTTTGGTCATCATCTTCACCAGGAACCTGTTCAGGTGAAGGGATTTATTCCCCAGGGCTCTTTCTCCTTCCCCAGGTTTTCACAACCAGTGCAAGAGCTGGATCCTCATCCCTCCCCTCTGAGCCACCCTTCACTTGGACAGTTTCAGAGTATTGGAAAAGTCTTCAACTCACCTTGGAATACGGATCTGGAAAATTGAACTCATTCAAACAGTGTTCCCTTGTATCCAAGAGACTTCTGACTGTTAAGGTACCATATGCACTTTAAAATGGGAGAAGGGGGAAAAACCAAATCAATTAGTTCACATGGAAAAAGTTATTTTTGCCTCTGTCTCCTCCCTAAGTAACAGCCCCTCACACAAGCACTAAAGCTGGAAGTCACAGGTGCTAAACCCTGGCTCTAAGGGGTAAATCTACAACAAGATTATTTAAATGCAGGGAGGGAGAATGTTCAGAATTACCTTGCTGCTATTTTTAATAACCATACACAGATTTTTAGTAACAAATTCTCCAGCAAGATATAACTTCTCTGTTCAACACATGAAATCCAAAAGCTCTGTGCAGAGGATCTGATGTTTGGCACAGGAACTTGCTTGAGCCTTCAGCCTGCTTGGCTTTGTTTGCTCTGCTTCACAACCTGGTTAGCTTTTGGTGGGCTTTCACTGTGAATGGAAAAGGGGAAATTCAAAAAGGGAAAATCCACTTACAAGGGCTGCTGCCTGAGTGTCTGGAGCTTATTCCAGTATTTCTGCCGGAATTTCTCAGCTCTCTCCACTGCATCCACAGAGTCTGGCTGGCTGGCTGCAGCTCGCTTTGCCACCTGGCAGAGACATGAGGCAACACTGGAGTTACCAAATTATCTCTCCCCCCTTGTAAGTGATGTGAAGTTCAGTGTGAGCAATAACCTCTCCATCTGCCTCCCCGTTCTGTGCCTGCAGCCTGGCTGCTCCCTCCCACACAGCACCTCCCAGCCTCCCTTCATTCCAAACAGTAAACAACAATTTTAATGTCTCTTTTCATCCCAGAAGATTTAAATTGTTTTCCAGACTACTTTCAGAAATTAAGCACAAGTTCTAACTACTGAGAGGAGGGGAATAAATAACAACACACATACACTAAAGGAGAACCAGGCAGGAATTTCATGGTGCACATCGACCCCTTGTGTTCTCTTTTTGTTTACTCCAGTGAACTGCCTGAATCAGCTTCAGTGCAGAAAAAAATAACTTGTGTCTGATTCAATTGTGCTCTTCCTATGGAAAAGTGTCTGTGAGGCAGCAGGACTGCTCCCAGAGGAGGAACAACCCAAGGATCTCTGGCCTTTGGTTGTGTAACTGTCCTGCTTGCAGCTCTGTACAGAGAAGTCCAAATGCCATGAAAGGGAGAAAAGGCTTTGAAAACACCTTTCAGAAACTAAAAAAAAGCACCACAGAAGAACATTTCTGCCTTTGAATGGGCCAAGCCCTTCCTTAAGAGACTGGGACGAAGTCAGGTGCCTCTGTTACAGGGAAGGAGGGGCTGCCCTTCCAGAGGAGTGACACAGCAGGAATATTTCACATGACAAACACGGTGCTTCACGGATCTGTTTGCCAAATACCTGTGTCACCCACACAGGACTGTTCTGTGACACTCACCCCATCCAGTGCCTCCTCAAAGCAGGTGAGCCAGTATTTTCTGGCCATGGCATCATCTGTGAGGTCAACAGTGTCTGGGATATAGGTGGAGGGGTCTTTCAGCAGTGGCAGGTTAACAAGAGGTCTCTCCAATCTGTCCATTTCCAGCATGTCAAACTAAGGGAAAAAGAAAGAGATGGATTAGAACTCACTCAGAAATTAATTCACAAAGAATTAAATTAGCACAAGGGCTGCAGAAGTCCAGCCACAGTTAAGACTGACAGATTTGCAGACAATTATAGATCATCATAAATAATCCAGTTCCCTCTGTAGATTATTTTATCCATGCCCACCCTACAGACAGTAATTATCCAGTGTGAAAATAATCCACTGTGAAATTGGAATTGATGCACTGTCAGTGAATTTAAGAGATGACTGGGCTTGTGCTCTTCTGCCCAGTCTTGTATTTGTCTTCTCATAGGAAGCAAATTAATGCTGCTTAAAGATGGTGGAACATGAAATTCCAAATTCTGAAGTATTTCAGCTGCACCAAAATCCAGCTGCTCCAGAGAAAGGCTAAGAGGCAAACATTCCCCCCCACTTTGGTGAAGGAGAGTAAGATAAAGCAGTAGCCAGTCTGTGTTATGAGATTCCATTCAGCACCACACAGGACATGAGACAACACCACACCAGACACCAGACTGGTCACTCCTCTGGGCACACAGGAGTCCCAGGGGAAAGAAACAACCAACTGGAGAATAATCACCTATTCCCAGGTCAGCACTGCTAAGAGAACACACACAGGTCTAGAAAAGACAGCACATACTGTACCACTCCGTGTTCTCTGCATGGGGTAAACATCAGGGGATGTGCTCATAAGCCCAGAACTCCCAGCATAATTCTCTCCCCAGCTGTACTGGTTTGGATCTAGAAAAGAGAAAGACACAGACACACATAATCTGAAAATAAAACTGAAAATACTCCTGTGAGTGAGTCTAGAGCCAGCATCCCTCTGAGCAGCTGCTGCACTACACAAGCCAGCTCCCCTTGTCTTTAAAAGCAAACAGAATTTTTCCCTCTAACCCCCAATAGAGATGTTTCAACCACTCAGTGAATTACCTGCTCCAAAGAGCTTCAACTTGAATGAGACAGGAGACAGCTTAAGTTCTAAAATCATTCTTTTTAAACCCATTTCCTTGTCATTAATCAGCATGCCTTCAAAGCACTATCACTGAGCATTTCTTATTTCTAAATCTAGATCCATTAACAAAACAGAATTACAAAACTCTCAAAACACTATGTAAGTTTCAGAGAAAAACTAAAGTTATTTCTAGATTTGCCTTATTTGAGGAAAGTTTAATGAGCTCAGATGTTCATGCTGCAGAAGCAATGTCTTTAATTCCTCAGTAGCTGGTTCCTTGCCCATCTCTATCAAATGGGCAGGAAAGGAATTCCACATCCATTTTTTGGAGGTGTATTTGATACTTACTGAACTAAGTACCATCAGCAGCCTGTGGCTGTGCCCCCATAACCAATGTACTGCCTGGCTTGCCAGTACATCAACAGGGGAAAAGGAAAACTAAATAGGCAGAATTCCACCAAAGCATCCTGGATCCAAGGGATCTGGACAGAAGGGTCTCCTCTGTGAGGCTTTTCACTCTCAAACACAGTTTGGAGATGCTGGTCTTCCTCAGTGCATTAAAGGAATTCAGAAGTGGCCTCTTAAAGAGAGGAAAGCCAAACCCACGTTTCTCCAGCTGGATTTAGAGCTGTGACTGCTCTTTGCAGAAGTGCAGAGAAGAGAAGAGCCCAGTCCTGCTGCCTTCTCAAAGGTGAGCAGGAAATCCAGTAAGAAATTATGATATCCCTGCCAGAATGTATAAAACCAAAGCCCAGCATCTGTGTTTATTAGTGCCAAATGGATTTATTTAGGCAACAGCTTACATGCAGCCTCTTAAAGAGAAACTTGGACAGTACACTGACATTTCAGAACACAGCATATACAGAACAGAGCAGTGCTGTACTTACTGTCTTGTTCAGCTCCTTTTAAAAATGCCCCAATGGCTCCCAGGTAGCCTTCATGTCTCAGGAACAATGCCTGAACCTCTCCCTGCCACAATATGAAACATTGCAATTGGATGGTCCCTGAGGGCTAACAGGCACTTCTTTGTCACTAGTTTCATACTTTAATTTAATAGAAACAACTAGCAGATGGTCATAGTCATTTGTGCTACATTCTCACACATTCAGCAACTTTAATGGTGCTTCTGGAACAGCTCGGGGAGGAGCTGCTCACACACATCATTCCCCAGTTATCAAACAGCTGGAAAACACCCATGCAGCAGTGGTGTGTGCTCTAAGGCCTTCCCTGGAAAACACCACTGCATCATTCCATGAATATTCAACTCCTCTTGCTTCAACAGGCTGGAAATACAAGGTCATGTGATTCCCAGGTGAAGTGTGTGCCACTGCAGCCAACGTTTGGGACATTGCTCGTTGTCTTTATTTCATCCCATGGCTCTTAACACCACCCAGACACTGTGCATTACCCACAGGTGAGCATTCCCCCATCCAAAGAATTCAGTTATTAATGTAAAATGCAGGAATGCTGGGGAGAAGAATCCTCCATCCTCCCAGCAGGGCTCCTCAGCTCACAGCCTTTTCCAAGGAATTCAGCAGTGTCTGTGGGAACTGCTCACCCTGAGGGAAGCACAAGGAAACAGCAGCTCCAGCTCACAGGGAGATCTGGATTTGAATCCCTGGCATAGTGTCCCTTACAACAACCTAAAGCTACAGTTTTGCAATTGTTTTCTTGGAACTCAATGAAGTTTTACAGAAAGGGACAACAATGGTCAAATGAAGAGGGGAAAAAGCAGCACACAGGAGTCTCTTGCATGAAGCATTGAGATGAGAAAAAATGGTGTCATCTACTCTATAAAATTCCAAAAGTGCAGGACTGATCTACCTGTAACAACCATTAATGAGCTTGTGGACTGGACCTTTTTCCTAGTGAAAAATCTTCAGTATTTTCCACAGCTTCAAAACCTGCAAAGAACTTCAGCTTGGTTGATTTGGGGTTTGATTTTCTCTTTAATAACAAAACCCCACTGATGCCAACTGCCTCAGCAGAACAACCCCACACTGCATGGCCTGGGGGTGGAAAGATGCAAATCAGCAAGAGGAATTGAATAATGATGGTGACTAAGAACACAGTGAAAACTCATTACTTGGAGCTACAAGACAGACTGTCAATCAAAAAATAATAATAAAAAGAGAGAGAGAGAGGGAGGTAGGGAGAGAGAAAAAGGGCCAGACACAACTCCCAGGCATTTCACATTGATTTCACCCCTCCCACAACACGTCCCTGCCTTACCTACCTAAGGAGCAGCCTTCTAAGCTTACTTCATGTGCAAATTCATTTATTAAGGTATCCCAACAGCCTAGAAGAATAACTAAAATGTGACTTTGCTGTAGGGAACCCTGTGCTTTCCTTACCTTGGAGAAGAAGTTGATGCTGTAGGTTATTGTGCGCATGGTGACAGGGTGGCCCCGGATAAAGAACCCTCCAAAGTAGATTTTATCCAGGTTGTGCAGTTTGGCATAGAGGCAGGCCAGCTGACCAATGTCATTGCTGATCATGTGGAGCAAACTTTTGGCCATATCTTCTTTGGAAAATTCTGAAAGGCAAGGAAGAGTAAAGCAAATCACACACAGCTGAGGGAAGCTGCAATAGATTGTGCTTTTCTAGCTGAAGCTGCAGTTGGGCAAAGAAAAATCCAGGGTTGAAGCAGTTTTCCTTACATGTGGAGAGGGAAAGTGTCACCCCCTGCAAAACATCACATATAAAATGTACTTCTAACAAGGAGGAGTGTGATGTGATTGAAGACATCAGGAAAAAACCAAAACCTCACTAAGCCTATGTGAAACACTTCTTGAAAGAAAACTTCCTGGATTTTCTTCTCTCTAGGAACCACAGGTGAGGGCTCATTCATCCCTCTTGGCCTGAGATGCACTGCAAGCATTTCATTAAGATACTGCAAATAAACTGCAAATTGTAGTAAATCACTGCCAAAGGGCCTTTCTGGAGCCCAGAAAGCCACATCTATTTCCCACAGGAATGAATTAACCCCAGGCTAACCAGACAGCTATTTTTTAATTTTCCCTAGGCCTAGGCAATTCCAAACTGAAAATTTAAATGTCTGCTTGTAAAGCAGTACTGGGTAATACTTTTAATCAATATTCTGCAGGCAAAACACAAGATCATGAAAGAAGCTGGTGATTCTTTTCAGCTCTACTTGTTAGAGCAGTATAAAGCTGATTCCCAGGGCCAGAGGAGATTTTGGGTAGACCTTTTTTATCCCAGTACCTTTGTCTGCTGTGGTGGACTTCCCAAAGCTGCTGGCAATGAGATTCCCACTGAGTCCCAGGGTCTGGTAGGCACCTCCATAAACGTCCTTCACCAGCATGTCCACGTTGGTGTGCTGTCCCTTTGAGGCCAATTGCAGCAATTCATCAAATTTCTGAGGGTGAGAAGCACAGTTACTGCAGCTGACCTGGGTCAGAGTTCTGCAGCATCTTCGCTGACCAAAACCAGTCTTAGAATTAACCCTGGCAGCTAAAACCAGATTATTTCTAATTACAAGGATGTACCCAGAGTCCCTATCTGATCAAACAGACAGGTCTTAAGTGGAGCTCCTTTAATGATGAGCACCACAATCAATCCCTTTCTTATCTGCAGATATTTTGTTGAATTTCCCCTGAAAACTAGGGTGGGTCAGCACATATAAAACAGTCAGAAGCCTCATGGCATCCCTTATCTTGGATGTGGAAACACAGGAACTAAGAGAAAACAGAATTATGTCTTCCTGAAGCACAATAAAAGAGAAGTCTGAGAAAGAAGTCTCAGTGTGCCTTTACTGTTGCAGGATGTGTCAATGTCCCTGAAATTAAACTTGAAGGCAAGCTGCATTACTCCAATACTTAATTTATAACTCTGCTAACTCGAATTTCTTCTACAAAACCAAGAGAGAATTAGGAGGAGGCACTGTCATGTTCTAAGCTTTCTTCTTTAGGAGCATCAAACAAAAAGCACAACCCAGGTCGTGCCCTTTGACATTTTCTTATCTGGTGCACATGTAACCATAGCTTTTCCTATACTGCTGACATTTAGGACACTCATTTAAGCCACATGGCTCTTTGGAAAGCCCAGCATGATGTAAGAGCTGGGCTGGGCAGGACTCAGTCAGGGCTTATTCTGACAAATCATCAGCCCAGGATTTAAACTCATGCTGGCAACCAAGAAACCACCACGAGGCAAAATTCCTCCTCTCTGCTCCCAGATATTTTCCAGCAGTTGAGTACTCCCTGCTTTCTTCTGCAGACAATATTGCAAGAACTAGGCTGGCATTTTAAATTGAAAAGAGAATAAAAAAATTATCAGGCCACTTTGAGGAGGCTCTTGCCCATCCCTTGTCCTTGAGGCTCAAGCAGGATTGCTTTTGGTCACAATAAGCATCTTCTAATTCTTGTCCCTATACTCCATTAGTACTTTCTGCATGTAAAGCTTCCTCATATGCATCAGAAGTGTCAAAAATACGAACCCAAGTCCAAGACTCAGCCTTGTTACCTAACATTCCAACATTTCAGGCTTCTTCCTTTTGATTTAATCCCACTCCCATTAAAAGAGACGTTTGGGTACCTTTGTTTTGGTGAGCAGAGCTCCAAGACCCCAGAAGGTTCCACCTCCAATTGAGCTGCCCCCAATCCATTCGAATTTGTCTTCTGATTCTACCTGTCAATCACACAAGGCAGATTTATTTTGAAAGTCCTCTAGTTAGAATGTTCAACACACATTTAAATGCCAGAATGTGCAGGGGTTTGGAACACTGCAATCAGTGGAGGTGGAAAGCTTCCATTGTGGAAGTGGCAGGTGAGAAGGGCACGTTGCACACAGTCACACTATAAGCAGTTTTGGAAATCTTTGTATTTAATTCTTGGCAAATAATGCTAAATTATAGACATTAAACTTGGTCTGTTCAACAGTGTGACAAAACAAACAATCATCAAAAATCACTTTGATCTGACAGCCTTTGTCCTCATCGGGTAATGTAACCACTTCTCTAAACACCAAATTAAATGGGATTAAAAAGAAATTATAGCAGTGAATGGAAAAGCATTCATAACTCTGTAATAAATAGAAATAAATTACTTTAAAAGTACTGCTTTCTTTTTAAACCTTGCATTACCCAAGAAGAAACAACTCTGAGCCAGTGAGAGGTTTCAGGTCACCTTTATCAAATGTCCAATAAAGCATTTTAGCCACCACCCACCTTCACTATGGAGACCCCGGAGCCGATGTTCACCAGCAAGTAAGGGAAAATGTTGGGGTGGTTGGTCTGGAAGCGAAACTCTGTGTCTGAATCCTTCTGGTATGCAAACACCTCGTGGGGGATGTTCCTCAGCACAAAGTTGCACCCCTTAATTAGGCAGGTCATTACATCTTCCTTATCAACTCTGAGGGGGAGGAAAAAGCCTTAAATAAACGTCGCGGCCCTCCTGATAACGCAGTTGGCTTTTGGAGCAGCAGTTTACACAGGCTTTGCAGACTGGAATTTTCACACCACGTGGCACAAGCCAAGCTCCCTGGAAACATGAAACCTCCATCTGCACATGGCCTGGTGCTCCCCTCCCATGCCAGAACTCCAGTCTGGACTTCTGTTACACGGTAACCTTTATCATGTTGTCATTCCAAATAATCCAGTTTGCTTGTTTACACTGCTCTTTCC
The DNA here is from genome assembly GCA_013400515.1 of Erpornis zantholeuca. Taxonomy (NCBI): domain Eukaryota; kingdom Metazoa; phylum Chordata; class Aves; order Passeriformes; family Timaliidae; genus Erpornis; species Erpornis zantholeuca. The sequence continues at coordinate 206,204 of VZTN01013600.1, read as the reverse complement.
TGCCCTGCTCCTTTCATGGGCTGGGGGCCCCTGCCATGAAGTAGGTCAGGAAGCTTAGCTAGAAATTAACCTCAGAAAACAATTTCCCAACATGGAATAATTGTCTGTTGCTCTTCCCCCGCCTCTTAATAAAGCATGAAAGGCCCCCTCAGCATTTCAGCACTTGTTTATGACAGATTCAAGGGACTAGGGGGAGCCTACAACTGAGATTAGCAAACACAGAAGAGATTTCTCATAAGAGTAGCAGGATTCCCAACAGGGCATATCCCCAGTGTGGAGTCTGGGAATGTGACACAAAACTTAGATAAGATGATTGATAAGTCAGCTAAACCCCAGTGACTTCTGTGAACTTCCTTGTCTCTGTACTGTTACTGATTTATGGAAATTCTTACAGGAAATATCCTGAGGCTTGTTGGAAACACAGAAACAAGGCACAAACTCATCTCACCTACTACAGAACGCTTTGTGTGTGTGCCAGTAGGAGGAGCTGCTCCGTTTTGGACCTGGGGACCAACTGAGAATGTCAGAACCAAATAAAAACCAAAAGCAGGTGCACCACATGAGATAAGAGGGGATATTACCTCCTTGTCTTGATCAATTGATCATTAGCAACAGCCAGTAAAGTACTAAAGGAGGCTGGTGTGAAAAAAACAGAGTCCAGTTTATCAGAAGCAAGCAATTTGCAAAAACAGTGTAAAAGATGAGCACAGACCCTCTGGGTTGAGGAATGTACTGCACAGATCACAGCAGGAGAGATGCCTTGAAGTTCTCCCCTAGTGATGTTTAATATTGGGGTAAATTAATGCTTTTCTACACTTACAGCATAGAAGGTGTGAATTTATAGGCACCACCATCTGTGGCTTTGATGGCTTTTGTCTCTGGATTGATAAGATGGCCTTTGATGAAATCTAGGCACGTTTCAGTGTAAGCTTTTTAGTATTTGATAATGGTGTTTGAACAGTTAATTTATGAGGCTGTAAATTCATGGGGCTGCCCTTTGTTCTCCTGCAAGCCTTTGCATGAAGTTTAGGTAGGAGCTATACAATAAGTGACTGTCACATTAATTACCTCTGAGCATGCCCAGGAAAATGATAAAAGCTTTTGGAGTAGGTGTAAGTTAATTCTTTACATAAAAAAAGCAGTTCCACTTACTTCAACCCCAGTTTCTTTTCAATAAGGTCTTTGAATTTATAGGCACCACCACCCGTGGCTTTGATGACTTTTGTCTCTGTATTGACAAGATGGTCTTTGATGAAATCTAGGCAGGTTTCAATGTAAGTGTTTTCAAATTTAATGAAGTGAAGTCGAGCTGTAATCTCCTCCTGAACAGATATTTCGTACAAAGGTTCATTTTCTATGTCCTTTAAAAGAGAAAAGGATTTCTTAGAGAACATTCTTGGAGAAGCAAGGCTAAAGGCTGAACTACTGAACATCAATACTTGTGCTTTTTTTCCCCTTGAAACTGTGTTAATGCCATTAAACATAACACCTCAAGCTATGTCACAGAATAGAGTTTCACAGGTCTTAATTCCCCTTAAGATGAGATAATCGATTCTCCCTTGCAGCAGATGTGAATGAAGTCCCTCTGCATGAGGAAAGTTCTATCTGCATGGGAGCAGGGTTTTTTTACAGGAGTGCCACACTTACTGCCTGGAAAATAAATATTTCCAACAGTACCTGGCAATACAAACCCTCCCAAGAAGTTTTATATAGAACAAGTTATTAGATGGGTTTGGATGCAATTTCTGTTCTACCCAGTCCAGAACATCACTCCTGTGAGTCAATCACATGCAGCTGACCCCTGATGGAATCCTCACCTTTCCTGAATGATCAAAGGATCTCACTCTGGCCACTTTGTGCTGTACAGTTGAGTAATAAGCCAACTTGGTTAATGAACCACCTGTTCATAAAGAGATGACAAGTTATGATTAATGCCTCGCCTTGGAGCAAGCAATAGAACTTATGTTTATGTCAGCTCTTGGTTCTCAAGATCTCCTCAGTGAAAGCCAGACAGAATTAAGGGAAATGCAGAAAGAACCTTTGTTGAGGAACTGCTTGGCCTGGTTAACTCCCAGAGCACCACAGGAGGCAAAAGCTCCATAAATTCAGCTTGTGTCCAGCTGATGTGGGATGAAGATGAGCAGTGCAGATTCTTAATTAGCCAGGCCAGTACATGTAATGCTGTTATTTATGTTGTTTGGAAGCTTTATGGACCCCCCCAAATCGGTACCAGGATTTTCTGAGCTGGTTTGCCACCACTGAGCAATGCCCCCCATGTGCACAGAGTGTTTCAGCAGCAACACCTCAATAACATTGTTACCCTGCTTTTAGGGACGTGGCTGGTCAGAAAATGACCCTCTGTACTGAGTAATTATTTTGCAAGATTGGTCTTGGCTTTGGGGTAAAGAATGCTCAGAATGATGTTTCTCAAGCACACTGCAGCTGGAGATATTACCAACGTGCAAGTCTGAGCAGAGCAGCCTCATCACCCTCTTCAGGCCTCCAGTCTGCTCATGGCAATAAAACTTTCTACTTTCCCCTTGAAACACATCTCAACCCCTTGCCCTGTCTTTGCATCTGATCCGCAAAAGTGAATTTCTGGGGTTACACTGAATAACTTCACTGTTTTCCACCACATTGCTCAGTGCTCCAGGTCTGAAGGTAACTTTGACCTACTACTGGGTTAACATTAAAGTCCTGAAAGTAAACAACCTGGCAATGTTAGATCCTAAATAATGGCTAAATTCAGCGGCACTGCACTCTGCTGCCTAATAATAACCAAGAAACGAAGCAGCAGAGGTGAAAGATAATCCATAGAGTGTGCAGCTTTGCCTTTATAACAGCACTGTCAGCTCTTCCACAGCACCCAAGTAATTTTGTTAGTAAAATATCTGCAACCTGTAGGAGAAAACCAGGCAGTTTACTCCAGGAAAATTTAAGTGAGGTCAACGTAGAGTGACCATGGACAGACACTTATAGTAACAAAAGCAACAAAGCTTCCCCGACCTTGGATCTGATTTCAGTGTCTCAGCCAGTGCCTTGAAGTTCCTGGTAAACAAAACCCGCAGTCTGTTCTGCTAAAATCTGAGGGTTTGGTGCTTAGAGGTGAAGGGTTGCACAAATTTTTATGGAAAAGCTTCCCTCCACATTGAGGAATCACAAAGCCCGTGTTGGAACAACACCTTCTTTACACTGACAATGACACAGGTGCAGCAGGAATTTGTCACCAGATCCACAGCATGTAGAGCCATGCTTTATGCATTATCCCCTTCCTCTACCAGTTTTTAAAGACTTAAATCCATTCAGAACACCAGCTGAGACATGTAACTAGGTTTTATAACTAATCCCACGACTCTAATTCCATGCTGACCCGCACAAAGGGCCAGTCCCGGCTGTTATTTTAACAGGCATGGAAACAGCAGTTCCTGAGGGGCTGAAGTAACCAGTGACACGACAAGATTCTCTGTTATGGTGCAGGTTTTCTTCCCACCGCTACAGAGTCTCCACCACACAGAGCAGCGTTCGCCTGAGGAGTAATGGCTTGGTTTTCATTTTCCTGGCTTTTCTGCTTAAAAGTTCCACTGAGCTTGTGACCGTAAAACGGAAGGAAAACGCGTGAACCGGCACTTTTGGCTTAGTGAGCGTCCACAGAACGACTGCTGATCCCTGCACGGGTGGAACTGGGAACAGGCTCAGCCTGTCCCTGCACAATTCCCGGCTGTGGCGCGCAGGTGTCACCCTGACGTGTGTCACTCCGTCCGTCGGCTCAGCATGTGGGAAATCGGGAATGCTGGGCGCTCGGCCGTATGCACAGCGCAGTGCTTTTGGGGCTGACTGAGGCAGCACTGACAGCCCCCGACCCACGCCAAGCCCTGCAGCCGCCCTGCCCTGCCCAGGCAGTGCCACAGCCGCGGTCCCCGGCCCTTTTTGCTTCTTCCAGGCCGGTTTCGGGAGCCCGAGGAGCGCCCACAGCATCCCGCGGGCCGCGGCCTGGGGCGGGGGGCGGCTGGGGGGCTCCGCACTCGGGCCT